>PVKC010018113.1:0-19843 GCA_004027635.1 Crocidura indochinensis
CCATATGGGATGCCAGGAATCCAATCCAGGTCCATCCTGGGTCAGTTGCATGCAAGGTCAATGCCCTACCGCTATGCCATCACTCAGGTCCCATCACTTGTCATTTTCTAGGCTAAAAAGCTACCAAATAACTATCTGAATGATACTTTAGGAAAATAAAAGTCTAATAACATTTCAGGTGTGAAATGCATGAGGAAAACTATTAAAATCAAGAATGTCAGGACTGAAGAGATAACACAGAGGTAAGGAACCTTCCTGACATGCAACAGTGTTTTTCATTTCTAATCTCATATTTTCTTGAGTCTTATTGATTATCCATCAGGTTTATTTTATAGTTCTCCTGAGTTATTTAAACATTTTTCACACTTCTCAAAGTTCTTATCAGAGAGGCTACCTTGGTGACTGATACTAGTTAAGTCTTCTTAACTACCAGCTTCATTTACTAAGTATGATGGAGTTCTGCTTTGTTCCTTCATTGCTTAATTTTCAGTGTGTTGGTGATTTGCGCGCACGCGCGTGTGTGCTTGTGTGTGTGTGTGTGTGTGTGTGTGTGTGTGTGTGTGTGTGTGTGTGTGTTTATGTTTTGTTCTGGGACTAAGTGACGAGAAAAAAGAAAAAAATGCATGGCCATGAAGTGGAGCTTGCTGTTCTTGCCTTTTCTGCGTCACAGTCCTGTCTCCCCTTCTATCTCATTGCTAAGGTCCCTTTAGCATGCTGTTACCACCTTATCCACTTTGCGGGTCAGCCTACCCTTTTGACACCACAGTTTATTATTCTTTCTATGAGTTACTCTCCTTTTCTGTACAGTGTTATTTTGATTTTATTTAGGGTAAAACATTTATAATTCATCATATATAACTCATTATGTGCCTTTCGGTTTGTCATAGACATTGGCTATATTGACAAAATACAACTTTTTTTTAAGTTGTAGGCAAATTGCAAATTAAATGAAGAAATAAAATCACATTAATTCAAGGGATCAATGAGAGACAAGCTGTCTAGTTTTTAAATGTAGGTTTTTAAGGAACAAAGAAAGTTATGTAATATTGTAGTAACAATATAGAAATGGCCAAATAAGCATAATAAAAGCGTGGGAAAATTCACTCTTATTCTAGTATTTTGGCCACATGGAAGGCAAGCACCTTATCACTGTACTATCTTTCGAGGACCCAATTCTTGTTTTTGTGATAGTTGTTGTTTCGTTTTATAATGATTTAATATATTTTATTTTATTGTTATTATTAATATATTATTAATATTATTTTGGTTTTGGGGGCCACACCCAGTGACGCTCAAAGGTTACTCCTGACTATGTGCTCAAAAATTGCTCCTGGTTTGGGGGACCATATGGGATGCCAGGGATCAAACTGAGGTCTATCCTAGGTCAATTGAGTGCAAGGCAAATGTCCTACCACTGTGCAATCGCTTTGGGTCGTTTTTTTTTTTTTTAAGTTTTTCACAGTTGTATTTCAGTAACATAGTTACAATGAATTAGGAACATTTCCACTATCAGTGTTGCACTTCCTCCACCATAATTCCCAGCATGCATGCCATACCTCCATCCTTAGCCCCTTGCACTGCTAGTGTAATAGGTTCATTTTGTTTGGGTCTCTTGATTCTACTGTCATTGACATTTGTCGTCTCATCCCTGGGTACAGATTATTTACCTGAGCCCTGCTCATTCCTGGGAGGCTTTGGGATTCGGATATTACGTTTACTTTACTTGCAGACCTTGCCCATTTCCTGGGAGGGATCTTGGAAGGGTATTTAGGTCTGTGGTCTCAGGCTTTCTGCCCCTTTTTGCCCGTTTGGATGCTGGCCAACATGTAGACAGAGGTGACATGGATGAAAGTAGATGCAGGGCTAGCTTAAATGGTAGGAGCCACATCTGATGGCTAGGGCTGAATAAAGATGTTATCTCTCATGAAGCTGCCTGGGAGTGAGAGTTCTACATGCCGCTCTTATGAACCTCCAGACCCGCCGATTAGTGGGGGCTGGAGCCATGTGGCCTGGGATGTCGTACAAAGGCCCCCAGCTCCATCCAGCACCATCTTAAGAGCTGATTTTCTTTAGATATTGGTTTGGATATTTAGGGCTGACCATTATTTCCATTCTATGCTCCTGGGACCATTTGGCCCCTGAGTCTGATCCAATTTTTTTTTCTTTTCTCAGTTTGAAGGGAGACATATAAATGTGAGGCAGAACCAGATGATTCATGCTCTGTGATTGTTGTTTTCTATTGTTTTCCCCAGGGATCAAAGATAGGACACATGCAAGACAATAGAAATACAACTGAGCTACATCCTGAGCCAAATAATGTCAAATTCTTAAGAGTAAGTTGGATTTTCAGCAACCTGCGTTTCTGTATTGTGAATGTCTCTTAAAATAGTATAAGTATACTATAATTAAAAAAACTGGTGATGGAGCTATAGACTAAAGGTCATTCAATTGAGAAAAAAAATGTGTAGTGTTCAAATATGTGCAGTAATATAATGCTTACTTCTATAAAGAGATTACTGCTGTTACTACTTTTTTCACTCCTCAAATGCACTCTTTTAATTTTTTCAAGTAATATTGGTTTGCCATTATTCATTATATAGGCTTCAGGGGTATTGCATTATAGATCAACAACATCTGTGCTCACATTTTTGGTTTTTGTCTAATGATAAAGGAGGGGAAATCCAAATATACATTTAAGTTTCAGTGAAATGTTTCTCATGCTTTTGCAGTTAGAACAAGCAAATTTTTTACTATTAAGCACTGATGTTCATATAGCATTAATTTATTAAATCTCATCATATCTGTTTCTAGCATGACATTCACCTGCTCTGTGTGACAACTGTGGATGGTAATTTCAGAAATGACAGTCACTTTCTAGCTAAAGATAGAAACTTTAGATAGGAACTTTCTGCATTATCTCCTAAAGGTACAAATCTAGAGCATGGGATTTAAGAAACTGAGATCAGGCTTTGACCAGATGAGGACTTACAGAGATGGAGTGCATGCTTCCCTGGCTGAAATTGTAGGTTCAATCCCAACACCAGGGTACTGGAAGGAGCAGCTCTCTAAAACTGACCCCTATAATGGCCATGAGCATCACAATATGTGCATCCACCCTAAAAACAAATAATTTGAACACATTTTCAAATATAAACAAAAGCGACTTTACTATCAGACCATTATTTTAAGTGTTGAATTTGAATCACATTAATATTTTCACTGTAAGGCATTTTTAAGATAATGAAAATTTTGTTTTCAGATACAGGCTGTCATGTATCTAAATGACACTTGCATTATGAGGAGCACAGACAAGTCAAATGAAATATTGTAAGTTAAGTTTTTTTTGAAAGAATATAAAATTTAATTTTAATTTAAGGGGATCTTAGTTTTGATCCAGCAAACATACAGATATGTTTTGTTTGAGACTAAAGTAACCAGTACATATTGCTTCATAATTAAATGCTAAAATGTCTTTCCAGAGGCCTAGATACTTGTCTTACATATGGCTGAATTAACTTCAATCCCTAGCACCTCATTTAGTCCCCTTAGCCCATACAGGAGTGTTTTATGAATGCAGAGACAAGAAAAAGCCAAAACTCAATTAATTTATTAAGCTAATATCTGTCCAACTTGGAAATTGATGAGCATGGTATTCATGGAAATACTACCAACCCTTGAGAAATGACTCATCTTGGCTTTTGTTGTGATGATGAAAAATATGACTACCCTATGTCCAAATCTGGGCTCTGAAAATTTTACAGAAAAAAAATTGGCTTGGTAAATTATGGCTAGTTTTCTTCTCTATTAACACTTTGCAAAGCACCTGATTGTTGATATCAATTGAAAAACTGCTGTTGGGGCCCGGGAGATAGCACGGAGGTAAGGCGTTTGCCTTTCATGCAAAAGATCATCGGTTCGAATCCCGGTGCCCCATATGGTCCCTCGTGCCTGCCAGGAGCAATTTCTGAGCATGGAGCCAGGAGAAAAACTGCTGTTTAAATAGACAGCTTGTTCCTTGTTCAACTGCCTAACTCTTAAGACAGGGGTGGCAAACAAGTTCGACACAGCCAAAATTTTAAACTGTGAGAGTCAGAGAGCCACACCACACAGTGATCTGCCGAAAGAAACACTCACACAAAAGCATCTAATTTTAACAATAATCTATTAAACACATATTGCATTTTGCCATTTTGAGTGAGCGTCAAAATCCTGCAGTGATGGTGAGGGTGTGCTGCGTCCTCCACACTAAGAACTAACGTTAGGCAAGATGTGACCCAACATGTGACACACGGGTTCCCCAATCTCTGGCCAGTGAGAGGGATGGGAGATGGGGTGGGATCTACGCACTCGTAGATCTCTCCTCAGAGGTCCCTCCTCAGAAGCAGCAGAACAAAATCCAAACTTGGCTAAGAGCCACAGTATACTGAAGTAATCCGTCCCCAGGAGAGGTTCATTGATGGAGGAAGGTAAGACGAGTTCTCTCCCCTCCAGCTCGGAGAACGCGTCTACAATCCAGTAACCAGCGGTTCTGAGGTAAATCGGTGGGTAAACAGCTCACGGAGAGTCAGAATTGTGGAAATATCAGCTTTATTCGGTGGAAAGAACTGAGGTCCGAAGTCTCAGCATCAATTCCAACCAAAAAGCCCCTAGCCTTCCACAGACCCTGGTTTTATACCCAAGAATCAGGCACCACCCTAGGGTAGGGGCAGAATGCCAGGTCACACCCTAGGGTAGAGTCAGTAACATACTAATCCCAAGAAATGTTTACATATACAACAATTCTGCCAGGTTACACCCTAGGGTAGGGTCCAATCACTGATCAGGGTAGGGTCAGAGATGTTTATACATAACAATTCCAGATTATGATAAGATTAGAAATGTTTACATACGCAACAGTATACAAAAGAATGATAAGAGGCAAAGAGCTGCATTCATTTGGCCAGGAGCCCCATGCTGCTCTAGAGCCGCATGTTCGCCACCCTTGTCTTAAGACTTCAACAGATCCAATGAAACTATTCAAGAACTTCAAGATTTACATATAAAATTTGTTTTCATGTACTTTATTAAGGTTTCAAAACAGCAACTTAGGGATTTTTATGTGTTTTGAATGATCCCTAGGCTAAATATTCCTCAACGAACACACTAATCTAATATTGATAAAGAACCTTGCTTAGAGTTGTGGTTATGGAGAATATGAATAAAGAAAAAGATTGGATGTCACTATAGGAATATGATTGTGTTGGTAAGCAAGAGCATTCAAAGCCACCTGTCGAGTCTGCCAAAACCCAAGGATACATGTACAGAATACCTGAGAAAATTTTGGGCTCAATATTTTTAAGGAATACAGAGAAAACTGGCTGAAACTCCAGAGGAGATAAATAAATGAGATTGGTTCATTTCTTTGGGCAAGCATGATTTTTGGATGAACTGTAGATGCACTCTGTGCTCAAAAAATAAACATTGTAGTCTCTTCTCATTACCTTAAATTTATCTGGCCATATAAAATCTGTGTTCTCTGAATTTAAAAGGTGGTTGAAATGCCAAATTTACTAATAATACTATTAGAACTATCATCATTGGGGTGGGTAACCTGTAATCTTGTTACAGATAATGTCACTACTATGTAACATGTAGTAGCAATAGATAAGCTTTAAACTTTCAACCCTTTGTTCTGGCTGTAAAATGTCAGTTGGCCCCATTTTGGGTGTTTTTTATTACTGCATCAAAACCATGCTGTGAATTTGTAGCTGTCATAAATGCTTAATGTAAGAGCTCATTGTGCAATAAAGTGTCAGGACACTGTTTTTAAACATGTTTTTAAAACAACATTTTACGACTTACATTTTTTTCCTACTGTGTACTATAAAAAGTACAGATTTTCAATGTCACATTCATAAGAATCACATAATCGTTCCTGGGAATGCCAAGTACTGTGAGAATTAAACAGTTCCTCTTCAACCTTTTAATAAACTCTGCTTCTTTTCCCCCACTTTGACAAATCCACAATGTCTTCAAAAGTAGAAAACAACAGAAGAGGTGTAGCTAGAGTAATTTGCATTTTTTGGCTATCGAATGACTCAAACAAATCAAAAATCTAACTTTTCCACAATACATCTTAGTTTACATTCTGAGTTGTAAAGTTAATATTACTTATATATGCCATATATATTTATACACACACACATAGACACACACACACACACACACCATCCAACACATCTCAGCCTTCTGGTGAAGGTTAAAAGAATTTTTGACCTTTTATATATTTCAACATGATTTGCGTATAAACTTACTTTTATCTGAATTATCTTTTCCTCTCATAATATTCTCACTTTATTATTAAAAGGCCTCACCTTATTTCATCTGATAATTTTGTTGTCAATATAACTGTGAGAACACTCTTATTTTTTTTTCTTTTCTTCATAATTTAATTCCATTTCCAAATTCCTATCAGTGCCAGTTTCTGAACAAACCAAACTGAAGTGCTATTGGGAAGAAAGTCTATATTAGCTCAAACATATCATGCCTGGTACAAATTTGTCAATCTTAAATAGAATTTGCCTTAAATTTCTGCTTCTGTTCTTATTTAGTATTGTATTATAACTATAGACACAACTAAATTCTGCTTTTTTTATACTCTATTTGGATGAATGGAGTTAAGTTATTGTGTCTGTTACTCAAATTTTAGAATCTCCAGGATGTTTCATAAGGTTCTTCAGGGCTTAAGATGAGAAAACAACATCCTTGGGAATGATAACCTCTTTGCCTGAAACAATTGAATATGATTATTAAAGTATTCGATAGAGACTTTTGTGTTATTTGATCCCTATTACATTCCCAGGAATTGAGCACACACAAGGCTATGTGCCTAGAAGGATCTCAATAAAAAGCAGCTGAATGGTTGAATTCAAATGAAAGAATAAAGTAAACTATGTTTATTCTATCTCTTTTTTATAAATGTCCATATATATCTATAATATACAAAATCAGGAATCTTAGTTTAATATTTGAAAAGTTCTCACATTAGAATGATTTATGACATAATGACCAAAAATTGCCAAGGAAAACCTTTCATGATAATTTGCAAAATATGGGCCAGAGCGATAGAACATTAGGAGGGCATTTGCCTTGCATACAGGCAACCCAGGATCAGTCCCTAACATGCCATATTATCCATTGAACCTGCCAGCAGTGATTTCTGAGCTCAGAGCCAGAGGTAATACCTGAGTGATGCAGGGTGTGCCCCCCAAAACAAAACAAACAATAAAGATCATAAATTTTTCGGTTGATAAATATGGCTCAACTGATTTTTAAAAAATCAGGCGCTTTCTATTTTCTTCTGATTTAAAATACCATTTGCTTAATTTTTCCTCTCAATATGTAAAATTGAAACATCATAACATGGATGAAGATGCCTACATGGAATGAATGGAGCTATTCATTAACTTCTTTGACTATACACATAAGTAAAAAATTCCAAAACAATCTTCTCACACAATCATTTTTTTCTGAGGAAATAAAGAATTCTTTGAAGCTATTGCATCATAGAAAACACCATGAACTTTTCAGCTACTCTCAGTAAACATGGAAATGAGTTTGTGATTCATTCTTATTCCGAGGAAAACATTTTTTTTAAATCCCAAAGAAGAGTGCCAAATATAAAATGCCAAAGAGATTAAAAGGAAGTACAGACGTGCAGGAGAAGCCTTTTACAAAGTTACTTTTACATTTCAACCACTTCTTTTATGTGGCCACATGGCATGTAGCTGTTTAATATGCATGCATTTGGCACAAATGTTTTTCCCCTACTCCTAGCGACAACCTCAGTATTTGGAATGCACAGTAGTTTTCTGTCTCCTAAGGTATGAAAATTTAGTTCTTGTTTCATTTCAGAATGTTTTCTAACTGTAGAGATTGATAGTTTATTTGATGTTCGTTCTTCTGACTATACCTTATCATTCTCAAGAGTTTGTCATTTAATTTATTGCCAATAGTAGAGCCAATGAAACCAATATATACTGTGGTTTTAAGGAAGAAGGCAAAATAATCTAGATCAGCAGTTGCTCAGAGCAAACTGATTTTTATCTGACTTCTTTTATAGGCTAAGAATATGAGTAAATGCATATATGACATAATTCCATAAATGTTATATTTCTCATTAGGTTGATTATAAAAGAAATTATATATTTGATTTGCTGCTTTGGCCACAAGTGCTTATGGGTGATGAGACCACATCCAGTGATACTGTGATGGGGGTGACATTCAGTGGTGGGGATCAAAGCAAGGAGCTCACATAAGCTAGGCATGTGTTTCCACTTGAGCTATTTCTCTGCCTCCTCAAAAATGTTAGTATCTATAGATATTACATTACATGCCTATCTTAGTCAGGACTATTATATACTTAATTATTGGTAATGATAATGAATGGCATTATACCACAAAATCAAAGCAATGAATAAAAGTCTCAAAATCAGAGGCAGAGAATAATCTGGGTTGGTTAAATGACATAAGTCAAATACAAGTTTGATTTACTCGATACTCTGTAACTTCATAAGATAACAGATTATAATGAATAGTTGACAGAATCTATCTATCATCTCCCCACAATGTTAATAGAACCCTTAACTTTTTCTAAAATTAAATAACAACAATATACGTTTACATGGGACTTGGCTAAACTAAAAGAACCTTTGGCATTTTCTTAGAAATTGCTCCTCTTGGGGGTTTTAAATATCTGTCAAGTTTTTTTTGCCTGTTACAATAAACATTACCAGTAGGAATGAAAATGTTTGTGGAGCAAGGTTCAAACATACTTGTCGTTCTTTCACAAAACATAAATAGTTTATTAGAGCAGGTTCGTTCAATTCCACCCCAAAGTAAACACAAAAGTTAACGTTTTTTTTTTTAAATAAACACCTAGAGGGTCATATCTGAGGAACATAAGCTAAAAGACTGATAAGGTCTCTGTCAGAGCAACATCTAAACAATTTCTCTTTTCCACTCTCATATTAATTAGAGATCTCTTCATGAGATATGGTTTTGCTCAAGTTTGATTTCCTCTCAGCCAAACCACATGCTTAGAGTAGGTCTATCAGCAATAGCTCAGCCCAGGATTATGACAGTTTAAAAAACAGTTTTCATGCTTAATATGCCCAGGTTGCTGCCCCCCCCTCCCTACCCCAACAGCTTAGTAGGAGTTGATGAGTCTGGCCTGTGCATAGACTTGCTAAAACTGATCTGCTTAAAGCCAATACACCACACAGGTGGCAGTGCTCTTAATTAAGTGCAAAACATCCTCTCAGAGGAGCCAAGATCAATTAGATCAGGTTGTCTCTTATATCCACTGCCACTTTTTGGTCATTGTTGCTTCTAGAAAATGCTGATTCAGTCTCAGATCAAGGAATAGGTCACCTCGTTTTTATTTCTGAAGAATTTTCCCTCTATCACTCTCTCATGTCTTCTGAGAAGTATATCTGTGTGCCATGTGCATGTGGGGTAATGTTTTCTGTGTATACTACATGTAATCATATATATATATATATATGCTTACATAGGGGATAATATTAGTTTTATTTGATGAGAAAATATAGTTAGAAACCATGCTTGCTGCTTGATGGGAACACAGAACCATAGTCAAGACATGAAGCTGATGGATCAGCAAAGAACCTTGAGAGGGGTCAATGTTCTTTATGGAGGAAATAAAGGAGATATGAGTGAATCTCTAAACAGCAGTGAGAAGCAAAGGAGAGAAGCTAAAGAAATGTGTATGATTCTGGGAATTTTGAGATTACTGTGTATCCTTCAGGTCTATGGATGAACCATTTTTTTTTTTTTTTTGGTTTTTGGGTCACACCCGACAGTGCTCAGGGGTTACTCCTGGCTCCATGCTCAGAAATTGCTCCTGGCAGGCACGGGGAACCATATGGAGCACTGGGATTCGAACCAATGACCTTTTGCATGAAAGGCAAAGGCCTTACCTCCATGCTATCTCCCGGGCCCATATGGATGCACTTTTAATTTATTTTTTTGGTAGGATGATTTCAACTAGACTTGACTGCTCAGGTATTACTCATGACTCGATGCTCAGGGATCACTCCTAAAGTAGCTCCAGGAATTCTATGTGGTGTTGGGGTTTGAACCCAGATTAGATTCATACAAGGCAGTTAGGTGCCTTACCTGCTGTACTATCTCTCTTACTCTGGTGTTTAATATTTAAAGGAAAAATATGAGAGTGGGGTAAGGGTAGGACCAGAAATGTGCACTAACTTTAACTTCCACTATACACAGCAAACTATATAGATGATTCTGGAACATAATTTAGAATTTTCAGTTCAGAACCACAGCATCAGTTTAGAAGACTAGAATATTTTTGTTTCTAAGGATCTTATACTAGAATGTATAGGGAACATAACAAAAATTGAAGCAAATGAGAGCTTTGATATTCAAAGTCTGTATAGTGTGCCTGTGATACTGAAGGGATACATGGATATTTTCCCTTAGATTGGAACTTTACAAGAGTTAAAGATCCCAAAAAGATAGGAGGGGAGAAAGAAGAAAATGAAGACAGAAAGACAAAATAAGAAATAGCAGCACTAAAGTCTTCTGCTGATTCTTTGAACTCCGCTTATTCTCGGATCTGTCTCCTTAATTTAATTACAGATTCTTGAGGGCAAGAGGGAAATCACCTGAGAAATTAAGAGACTGATGTTCTTATCAATCACAGATAGAATTAAATCTGGCTTTTTGATGGTGGGTTAGTTTGAAAAGATTTTCCATGGCTAGTTCCATCTAAATATTTGTCACTATACCTCATTGATAATAGAAAAAGAAAGGAAAAATTCAAGTATGAATGGAGAGCACCAAGTTATTTTTTCTACCTGAAGAATATGCTCTGAAGCTAAGAGAGCACCATATAGCCTTTGTAAGTCTATCAGAAAACAGAAAGAAAACCATATGCAGGGGCCGGGCGGTGGCACTGGAGATAAGGTGCCTGCACTAACCTAGGACGGACCGCGGTTCGATCCCCCGCCTGGTTCCCCATATGGTCCCCCCGGTCTGCCAGGAGCGACTTCTGAGCGAATAGCCAGGAGTAACCCCTGAGCGTCACTGGGTGTGACCCAAAAAACAAAAACCAAAACCAAAACAACAACAACAACAAAGAAAACCATATGCAAATATATGGAAAATAAATTTGACATCACTGTAAGCCAATAATGTATTATAACTTTGTTTGTAAAAGGGACCATGACAAACATAGAAGAATCTAAAACTCATATTACCCCTCCTCGGATAGTTCATCTCTGCCCTACTTCTAGGTTCAAACTGTTTCAAGTGACATGGATTTGACTCGAATAATTCCCCAAAAGATGCTGTTTCTAGAGGCATCAGGACAGCCTGCTACTTGAGCACAAACATTGAGATCAATTCAACTTTGCCATTGCTGAGCTTCATGCCTCCCAGCATTCAGACAAGGATATTCTTTTCACAAAATTTTTTTCTCAGTTTTGACCTGTCCTCTTCAATATTGGTTTAGATTATATGTGTGGTATGCTTTGGTTCAAGATGGCAACCTTCAAAAATCTCAAATTAATTTCCCTTCACCGACAGTCGTGTAGCCTGCAATGACTTTATGTATAAATAAAATTGTACTTCTTTACTGTTCGTTTGGAATACCCTAAGATTTCAGAGAGGTGGCTCTATATGTATGTGTCAGATATTTATTGTCTTTCTGGGTCCTCAATTCTATTGATCTCTGTGTGCTTCTTTTTCCAAAATAGTACTTTTAAAATGACAATTGCTTTTGAGGAAAGCTCAAAATAAAAATAAAAGTGTGATGCTTTCACACATTTAATTTTTCTTTTAATTTATATGTTTCTTCACTATTATAGGTGATATATAGAACAAACTAAAGAGCACCAAATAACTATTAAAAAACAAATCTAATAAAGCCATAGAATACAAAATATCCATTGCATACCAAATACAGTTATTTACTAATTATATCAGGAAGAGAGATTAACAATCATATTCATGACTACGTTAAAAGTCATACCATAGTAAGGAAAAATGACTAAGAAAGGTCAGTAAATGATTTACACTAAAATGATAAGAAATGAATAAAATAAAGAGAAACAAATGTAAATATAATCTAAGCTTATCGATTAGAAGAACATTGCCAAGAAGTATATACTATCCAGTAAAACAGTCTCTATTAACACTCGAATAACATTTTCACAGAAATTAAATAATTCTATAATTTGTGTGGGATCACAAAAGATTATGAAGAGGCAATGTAACCTGAGATAAAGGAGTAAAAGCTAGAGGAAATTTTCATTTTGATTTCAAACTATACTATAAAGATGTTACAATCAAAACAATATGGGTTTGGCATAAAAACCGGAGACAATGGTAAATGGAATGGAACAGAGATCCCAGAAATAAGACTAAACATATATTCTCAGTTTAATTGGCAGGAAGGAACCAAGAAATTACACTGAAATAATAAATTTTCCTTTTTTGTTTGTTTCTTTTTTGTGATACATACTCAGTTTTTAGGGCTTACTCCCAGCTTTCTTTTGAGGAATTACTCCTGGCATATTAGAGGGAACATATTAGGTAACATGGATAAAACCCAGGTCAGTCATATGCAAGGCTCTACCCACTGTCTTATCACTCCAAACCACCGAATCACTTATTTTCTTAACACAAGATTGATTTAAAAAAGTGGCATATAACATAGAAATCATGAAACATCTTGAAGCAAGCATAAGAAATTAATTCTCATGATGAAATTTTGAAACTAAGTACAAAAGCACAAACAAGTGGTATTATTATTATTATTATTATTATTATTGTTGTTGTTGTTGTTGTTGTTCACAACTGGCGGTGCTCAGGGGTTGCCTTGGCTCTGTGCTCAGAAATCACTCCTTGCTGACTTAGGGGACAATATGAAATGCCAATTTGAACTACTGTTTGTCTGGGTCTCTGCATGCAAGGCAAATACCCTACTACTGGGCTCTCTCTCCGGCCCAAAAGTGATACTTTATTAAAAAGTTTGCAATCAGTAAAAAAAAATATCAACACATTAATTGCTATACACACAATGAAATATTATTCAATGATTTAAAAGATGAAATATGGGGTCAGAAAAATAATACAGTAGGTAAGGCTTTTAAGAAGGAAAGTAAGTTGTGTGTATGTGTGTGAAGAAAGACAGAGACAGAGACAGAGAGACAGAGAGACAACTTCTGTTATAAAACTGTATCTATTGCCCATATAAAACCTGTGAAGATAACAGAGATCTTACAAGGTCTCATTACAAGAAAATAAATGTTTTAAGAGGTCTCATTTTAAGAAAATAAATGTTTTACGAATTCTAGTTTTAGGAAAAATATTTTCAGAGGTCTCATTTTAAGATCATAAATGTTTTAAAAGGTATGATGGATGACCATGCAAGCATGAGTCCACAAGTTAGATCCTTGGTATAGCCCACATGTATCATGCCCCGTTGTGGCATCTTTGCTATTTGAGAACTCCAGCATCACCAAATGTCAGAATGTGTAACCTCCAGCACATTGCAGTTAGCTGAGTTGCAAACACTACAATTAGATACGGGGTACATGAGGCCAGAGCAGTGACACAAGCAGTAGGCCATTTGCTTTGCACGCGGCTAACCTTGGATGGACTTTGGTTCGATTCCCCGGCATCCCCTATGCCCTCCCCCAAGCCAGGAGTCATTTCTGAATGCATAGCCAGGAGTAATCCCTGAGCATCACCGGGTATAGCCCAAAAACCAAAAAAAAGAATACAGGGTTTCTTGCAAACACACAGCGAATGTATATGAGCACTGTATCCAGGCATGCAGCAACCAGTAATATATGTAAGAGCACTAGAGAGCCCCACTCAGAATACCGGAGGGCACAACAATAAGAATGCGTACAGGCAACACAAGGAATAGAGAAGCCCAGCCAGCTGTTGTGCCAACATTGAGGTAAAAGGAACAAAGCCCCCTAGTAAGCACACAAGCCAGTGTGTAAGCTCACACACAACCAATCAGGTATGGCAACCACTGCCCCTCCTTCCACCCCCACCAAGTCATAAAAGCCATCAGCAAAACAAGGATAAGGGCAAGGGAAGGAGAAAAGGAAGTCATGTACAGAAACAGAGATTATCATGAGGTGGGGGAGAATTTAGTTACACCTAGCTGGACTCAAGGCTTACTCCTGGCTCTGTGCTTCAGTAATCACTCCTAGGGGTCTTGGTGATCCCCATGCAGTGCTGAGTCATATATGGGTCAACTATGTGCAAGGTAAGCACCTTCTTCATTGGACTAGTTCAGATCTGAACTAGACTAATTAAGTTGCTCATGTTGGTGTACATATTTGATCATAATTTTGTATACCTGAAGGTAATATCATGCTCTATATCCATTGTACTGTAATTAAAAGTTTATATTGCTTGTAGCTGGAGAAATAGTACAGTGGCTTCGGCAGTTACCTTACATATGGCTGACCCTGGTTTAATTGTATGCATCCTATATGATTCCCAAAGCACCACCAGGACTAATTCCTGAACGCAGAACTAGAGGTAACATTAAAGCATCAAGAGGTTGTGGCTCCAAACAAAACAAAACAAAACAAAACAAAATCATATTTGTTCTTTCTTCTCACATTATAATTATATTTTATAGAAATAAACCCATGACTATTCAGTCTTCTCTCAGACTCATGGATCTGACATCTTTCAGAAGTAATAGGCTGATTGGCTGAGGATTTTTTTACTTCAATCAAAACTGCAACCATATTCAAAATTGCTTGATAAATTTGTATTTTCTCATTTTGCTTAAGGAAACCTATTAAGTGGGCAGCTGCCATTTGAATGATATTAATGCTAAAGCGAAGCTTTATATTACAAAGTAAAATGAAGCCAGCTTTTAATATTAGGTAGGAAAGTATTGTTATGCACCAGGAGAGATGACCTTTGACTCCGGCAAGAAAACTAACTTATATAATAAAATGCAGGCAGACAGCCTTTAAAAATGCCAATATCCTTCTTTTTTTTCTTGGTGAAGCAAGTCAGAAAAGACTTATACGTAGTTATAATATAAAGAACCCCAAGGAGAAATGCTCTCCAAGGACTTATCCCAGTAAATGCTTAAACTTTCTTAAAGTTGAGTGAAAAGGCAAAACCTACAGATGGAAAGGCCGATTCCATCTAGAAATGTGGGCCAGGACCCGTCTCAATTATTTAGAGTAAGTACCAATGAAACCCAGGAAAAGGAGCAAATTAAATGGGATCATTGCACTCGGGGTCTCATCGCCTTGATGGAAACACTGACTCTGGCTCATCTGCTTTAGGATAGATGGACTCAAAGGGCAAATTTTGCTGATATTCAAGTAGAGCTTTGGTGTGTGCAAAAGAAAAGAGCTCACTGCAAGGAGGAAGAGACTCACTCTATTAGAATTTGCTCTCAACTACATCCCCTCAAACTTCTTATCTGGCTGTATGTACATTGTTCATTTTCTAACCAGCTATTTCAAAGGTTTTATTTCCATCACTAATTTCAGGTGTGGAATTTCATTACCTAACCAGAAAGGAGACCACTGTTACCAATATATACTTGTTTATTACCTTATATAAAGGGGGAACATACTAGGTAGTGCTCAAGGTTTACTCCTAGCTCAATGCCCAGGGATCATGTTTGACAGACTTAAGGGATCATAATTGATGCCAGTGATTGAGCTTTCATCTGCATGCAAGGAAAATGTCTTATCTGCTGTACAATCTCTCCAGTCCCCTATATTACCATTTAAAGAAGGGATATCATTAAAGAGAAATTGGAAGCTTTTTTTTTTTTATCAAAGTGAGTTCTGTAGGGATGGTAATGGATTTTTAGATGAATTCAAGTCAACTTAAAATTTTTCTGTTTCCCTCAACTCCCCACAAGAATCTCAAAAGACTCAATGGGGATATCTATATTTTCTACATATATTTGATTCCTTAAAAGTTATAACTCTTAGTGTTTCTATTCCCAAATGCAAAGGTAACATCCTCCATCTTTTTTTTGAAATTTTAAGAAATTAATTAATTTAATTTTGTTCTGCTTTGTATGAAATTCTAGAAGAAAAGTCTTGCTTGGGCGGCTGGAGTGATATCACAGTGGTAGGGTGTTTGCCTTGCACATGGCTGGCCCAGGACAGACTTCAGTGTGATCCCCATTGTCCTATATAATCCTCAAATCCAGGAGTGATTTCTGAGCACATAGCGAGGAGTAACCCCAAGTGTCACTGGGTGTGATAAAACAAAACAAAACAAAACAAGAACAAAACAAAAAAAAAAAAAAAGAAAAGTCTTGTTTGGGATCAAATAGCTCAGGTCAAAACCAGGACACAGAGACTGTAAAACCTGCCATTTTTACCCCCTAATACCAACAATATAATATGGCATCTTTCCTTTTTGCATAGGCATTCTAAAATGAGAAAAAATTATGTATCGAAACAAGCTATTATCTACTAGGGATAAGAACTCATTATTGTTTTGGCCACACATGGAGGTGCACAGAAGTTACTCCTGGCTCTGCATTCAGAAATCACCCCTGGTTCATGGGACTATTTGGGATGCTGGGGATTGAACCTTCAACCATGCTGGGTCAGCCACATCTAAGACAAACATTCTACCACTGTACTACAACTCTGGCTCCAGAACTCATACATTTTATAATACAAGAAACTTGACTTGGATCACACAAGATTGCACATTGACAGTCTAACCCAGAACTCTGGATCCCAACCTTAGAACTGACACAGTTTCCTGCACCAGCACCAGGAATCAAATTCCACTCTACCCTACCCCCAGAGAGTCCCTATTACCACTCTGGCACCAAGTTGCACCAGTCTAGGTACACATGGCATCCTGACAATGAAGAAACCCGCAACAACTTAATCTAAGGGCAGGTTCCCCAACATCATCGCCTAATGGTGAGATGAAATCAGAAGACACTCCATCCTTGGATCTGTGCAAAATACAAGATCACTAAATACAGAAAATTGACTGCAACAACTGTGACTGAGCAGAACTTCTGGAAACAAAGAAAGATTCTACCCTAGACTTCATCCTAGGACCTGTGCAAAGTCCAAGATCTCTAATTACAGAAGATTGACTTTGACCACCACAGCTGAGCAGAACATTTTTTGGCACCATAAAAAGACCTTGGGGGTTAGACAGTGAACAGGCCACAGCCTGTAGTTGATCCCATGACAGTATGCTTCAAGGGTAGAGAAACCCTTTAACTCATAAGCCGAGGGAATTTCCTCTCTAATTTCTCCAATAATTACTGTGCCTATGTTCTCTGTCTTCTAGTGAAGCATAGCGGTTTGACTTTGAGTTGTCCCTATTCCTAAATTATTACTCACCAGTCATCAAAGACAGAACTTCACTGGTAGCAGAATTTGCCCCAATATTTATCTAAATTGAACTTCTATACATTCCTCTGGCCGTAGTATTGGTCTGTGTACTTTCTCCAATTCAGATCACACAAGAGCCAACTGGCCAAAAAGGATTTTTTAGAAAAATATCCACTAGTCTTGGCAATATTTAACTGTATATAAAAAATGGAGGTTATGTACAGAATCATGAGTTTCATTTGATATGTGACTTATTTTCACATATGTCATTTTCTTTTTGTTGTTGTTGTTTTCTTTTTTTAATATATTTTATTTAAACACCTTGATTACATATATGATTATGTTTGGGTTTCAGTCATGTAAAGAACACCACCCATCACCAGTGCAACGCTCCCATCACCATTGTCCCAAATCTTCCTGCTCCCCACCCCACCCCTGCCTGTACTCTAGACAGGCTCTCCATTTCCCTCATATGTTCTCATTTTTAGGACAGTTCAAAATGTAGTTATTTCTCTAACTAACCTCATCACTCTTTGTGGTGAGCTTCATGAGGTGGGCTGGAACTTTCAACTCTTTTCTCTTTTGTGTCTAAAAATTATTATTGCAAGCATGTCTTTCATTTTTCTTAAAACCCATAGATGAGTGATACCATTCTGCGTTTTTCTCTCTCTCTCTCTGACTTATTTCATTCAGTACGATAGATTCCATGTACATCCATGTGTAGGAAAATTTCATGACTTCATCTTTTCTGACAGCTGCATAATATTCCATTGTGCATATGTACCACAGTTTCTTTAGCCATTCATCTGTTGAAGAGCATCTTGGTTGTTTCCAGGGTCTTGCTATGGTAAATAGTGCTGTAATGAATATAGGTGTAAGGAAGAGGTTTTTGTATTGTCATTTTCTTGATTTTAGATGGGCAATCTGTCTCTACTCAATATTTGTACTCCTCAAGATATTATTCACTCTGAGGTTATATGTACAATACTTAATATTGAGTAGTTACTGACTAAATATAGGGAGTGATATTGCTGTTTCATTGTCAATAAGAGATAGTCAAAGAGTAAGAAGCATGTACTTTGCATGTAGATATCCTAGATTTAATTCATGCCTCACCTGGTCTCCTAATCACTAGTAAAAGCAATTCCCTCTCTAAGCACCAAGGCTATGATATCATTCACTTTCCAAAAGTGTAGCCTATTTCTTTTGGTGTCCCAGGTATGCTTTTTAAGGATCACTAAGAAAGAAGTTGCTTTTGTTCTTTCAATTTTATTTGGTATATATTTAAAAGATATTTTCACCTACATCTTCTGCTCAAGAGCTGTGAAATGTCAAAACTTGTGAACTTTTCTCAAACTCAAGTCACTAACTTCATTTCTGGGTCAAAGACTGTTCGCATTTCTCATATTTTAATCTCAAATGCCCAATCTCCGTAGCACTTGTAAAGTGTAAGTAACTATCCTTAGACAATTGAATGTGATAAATTTCTGTGCATTGATACAGTAGAATTCCAGATAATACTTAATTTTTGGTATACCTAGCAATGCTTTAAGCTTGCTTCTGTCTCTGTGATCAGCGATTACTTATGGCTGGTTTGGAGAATCTTATATGATACTGGATATGGATTCTGTGTCAGATTAATGCAAAGCAAATGCCTTATTTACTGTGCTATCTCTCCAGGCCCTAACATCTACTTTCTGAATTCAGTAGTTCATCTTTTTTTTTAACTTTTTTTTTATTTTAAGGCTAGCACAAGTACGGCTGGTACCTTACCTCCAGTGCCACCACCCGGCCTCCTGTATCCTGTTTTTATGTCCATTTGTAGCATAGTCGAGCTGGCACATGTTGGCGTTTGAGCAGTATTCAGGCTGTCCCGGATGGGATTTGGTTCCTGGAGCTGTTGTGCAGAACTGTGTCATTTCTATGTCTGGGATTCAGGATTCTAGGCTGAAAAGTCGGTGTCTAATCTCCTGGGGTCTATGATAGGTCCACATGACACATTTTCCAGGTGGGAGCTTCCTATGTATTGTAAATAAGTATGAGTTCTTATCCTTAGTGGATAAGAGCTTGTTTACATTCGTGTGATTTCCCCTTTTTTTAGTGCGCCTTTGCAGGGAGAGATGGTGCTCCATTATATTGTTGGTGTATTTGGGGGAGGAAAAAGGAGATCAGAGAGACAAGTCCCAGGACCAAAAAAGACAAGAATATAAATAAAATATATTTGCTCACATATGGTTAAAAAAGATTTTAAAAACTGAAGTAAAAAATAAAGAACTGGAATGAAAAATAAAGAGGTAGTATTATACCGGTCCTATACTTATGATGGATGTATAGGCTTCCCCATTTTCTTTTGAGATTCTTTTGTGGAGTGTGGGTTTCCAGACACCTTTTCATCGCATACCCTGCCCTTCTTGAGATTGGAAAAACATTTGTGGTAGGGG
>PVKC010018114.1:0-19825 GCA_004027635.1 Crocidura indochinensis
AAAAAAATAGAAAAGGGTTAGAGAATGGCATCTAGTTCATGCAAAATGTATTGCTTTTTAAACAACAGATCTTGTGTTATTTTTTGTTTGGGAGACATTTGTGACCATGCTGCATTTCTAGAAAGAGTCTATGTCAGAATTATTACCAGTGAATTGGATGAAAACAATTGGTAGCATGACTATGTCAACAGTGTGAGAACGTGGTCTGGCTGATTGATAAAGAGTCCAAATTAAGGCATGTACAGTGAGTAGAGAGGGCATGACACAACTTTTAAAGATCCATAACATACTCATCTTATTCCAGTGGATGATTGGTATTACCTCTACCCCGATTTCCATATACTAATCTCACCTGAATGGTCAATCCCACCCACACCTGGAGGAGCTGTTGTTTGGGATAAAGGATAATAGGCTGGGAGTAGGGGTAGGGAAAGAGAGAGCAAAGGCAGCTAGGATGGATACAGAGAGGCAGGAAATAGGCTACTTAGTTAAGAAGCCATTTGGGAAATGCACATGGCGATTTAGGCCTTGTAATAAAGCTAGATATCTCCTGAAGCTTCAACTGACTGCCTGTGAATTATTTCTCTGCAATTACCCTACAACCTACAGTCCTGATGGCCTTAGGGGATGCAGGCACTGGACCAAGTTGAAAAAGGCATCACTACAACACTAAGACTTAATATTTAATAATTAATACAATAAATGGATGCTATGGGTAAAAATAAAGGAAAAACTCTTAAAGAAGGAATAGAAGATATTGATGATATTTTTCTCCAACATGAGATCTTTGGCTCTCAGAGAGTAAGCTCTAAAAGAATGCCACTATTTTAGGACTGAGTTCTGGTGGATGATTATTATGGGAGTTTGCAGAAGTCTCCAGATACCTGAAATCTAAGGGGTATGCAATAAAAAAAGGCAGGAGAGCAAATGATTCTGGAAGAAGAATGTGATCAGTGTTTTATTGAGTGCTGGTATTGCGCTTGTATTAAGATGTTAAGGATGGGTGGTGTGTCCTAGAGACTTGAGATAGCAGTATAGATTGCATTAAGGACATTAGGGTCTTGTGCAGGGGAAAAGACTGAAGGTGTTTTGGAGGGAGACCAATCTACTAGAAAGGGTACATCTGTGAGAAGGCAACAATTGAATCTGAGTTGCAGACTGCCTTTGAATACCAAAAGTCTTGGATATTCCTAGTATTGCTTGGGGCCACAATCACATAATTTGATACCATGATTTATCTTCAGTAAGGGAGCCTGAGCAATTCTGATTTTTCTAATGTTAACACAAGCATTTGTAAAAGAATTGGCATTTGGTCTGTTCTAAAAAGATTGACTAAAACCAAATGAGGGAAAAGTGAAAGGATAGGTTCAGGGAGGGCTGTTATTTTAGGAATTATTACCTTTGAATTATGATGGGTGTTAACAGAGAAGGGTGCATGCGACTTCCTGCTATTTGGGTGCTGGGAATAGTCAATAAGAGAAGAGTGGAATGACAAGAATGGGGGATCAATAACAGTGTCCCTACATACAGAAAAACTATAGGTCACCTCTCAAGCTAGATTTTATACTATAAAAATAATAATACTCATAAATGATATAGCTCTAAGTATTTCAGGTATACTATTCAATTTAGCAATCATAAAAAATCTATAAAGTAATCCAAGTTCAGAGGTTAATGACTTATTCAACATAGGAACTAGTAAATAGAACTGAATTTTGAACAGACTATATAGTTTGGTTCATGGATCCATGTGCTTCATTTTGAATCTCCCAAACAATTGAGAAGAGAAGACAGGAGGTCATAAAATTGTGTATTAAAAGAGAGAATCCCTTCTCAGGATTTTTGAAAGGGATGTTTCATTTTACAGGGGTCTCAAACTCGTGGCCCTGCATACAACATTTTGTGGCTCTGTCCTAGAGGAATCTTTTTTTTGTTTTGTTTTGTTTTAGTTGTTTGGGTCACACCCCCTATGTTCAAGGCTTACTACTGACTTTGCACTCAAGTATCACCCTGACTTTGCCTCCTGCGGCCCCCAGGTAAACTGAGTTTGAGAACCCTAATTTAACACATAGAAAAGGAGAACAGTCATTGTCCTTGTATGAATGAATTTTAGATGAGAGGAAGTGAGAAGGGAGAGCAGCAGAGGTAAAAGGGTTTCTGGCTTCTTATTGTGTATTCTGGACTTTGGGGAGATGAACTGGCCATATTTGAGGAAATGTTGTCTTTTGCACTTGATATACAGGGAATATTATTGAACTTGTACCTTTCTGCTTCTGGAAATGGTGGGCAGCTAAAGCCAAGATGACAAAGAAGATTAGAGGCAACTGAGACCTAACCAAGTCACAGACTTGGAAGATGAAAAGGTGAGTCTTGTTTGCAATTGCATCTCTAGGGTCTACTTCAATGCCTGAGCTTTCAGACAGAATTGTGGCATACACATAGTCCTTTATTTTTAAAAGGTAAAACATTGATTGTTCTGAAGACAAGAGACTCACCTTGGTTGTGAACTCAGGCTCCAGTCGAATGTAGGGATCAGTGTTCTCCATGGCTTTCTAACCCCTGGGCAATACTTTATAGCAATTGCTGTACAACCAGTTGCTATAGTTACGTATAGTCTATACTTCAAGGGAGAAATATCTAACCAGCCTACTTATCTTGAGAGAAATAGGTGCTGAGATCTGATATCAAAAAGACAGGACATGCAGAAAATATTTTCTTCTACATACTAACAAATTTTAAAGTACTTACACTTTTAACAGGTCAATAGACAGTTGTTTCCACTCTCCTCACCACCTATTTTTGAATTATTTACTTTAGTTCTTAGGATGAGCATATCTGTAACAAATTAAATTCTTTTGTTTGTTTGTTTTTTGGCCACACCCAGTGACGCTCAGGGGTTACTCCTGGCTGTTTGCTTAGAAATCTCTCCTGGCTTGGGGGACCATATGGGACTCCAGGGATCGAACTGCAGTCTGTCCTAGGTCAGCTATGTGCAAGGCAAATGCCCTACCCTTGCGCCACTGCTTGGCGCAAAATTATATTCTTAACCCAATCTGAGATAACCAGATTCTCTTAGTTGGAAATTGGGATTGATATTATTCTAACTAGTCTGTCTGGGTGCTTGGTAGCATCTGTGTTTAGTAGCCATAGAAGCCTGGGACCATTTCTAGTCCTGTGTCCTGAAGAGACACAAAAGAGAAAGGTTGAAGGGAGAATACACTTTTTTGTATAAGAAAATATAGAGATTAAGGAGAATGATTTGAGTTTTTCAATTTCTGGGAGAGTTGTTCCTTTGTGTTTTATTTTCTTTGTTTTTATTTGTTGAGTCACATCTGGCCAATGTCAGGGTTTGCTCTTAGCTCTGCACTCAGAAATAACTCCTGGAATTGTTCAGGGGCCATATGGAATGCTGGGGATAGAACCCAGGTCAGCCTCATGCATACAAGGCAAGTGCCCTAACCATTGTACTATTGCTCTGACTTCCAGTTGTCCTTTCTTTTGTTTAAGGCATAATTCCTTTTCTGTCTTACAGGTTTTTTTCTTTTTCTATTTTGATTACTGTTTTAATCATTATTTGCATTACTGGATAAATTTGTTGTTTGTTTATTTTTTTATTTACTTAATAGACACTGAATTGTATTCCTTCTTCCAGATCTATTTAAGTCCTCACACTCAGGACTTCAAAATGTGATTGTATTTTGAGAGAGAGTCTAGTGTAAAGACACAAAACCTGTATGTCAGAGAGAGAATCCCAATAGAAGAACTAAGTTCTTCTAAGAACTTAGCATCTTGGGCCTATGGCTTCCAGAATTGTCTTAATGCAAGCTTTATTGTTAATCAGTTCATGACACGTTGCTCTGGCAGTCATAGCAAATTATGCAACTTCTAAAACATGAGCAGTAATTCCTCCTTCCTCTGACAAAGAAAACTCAAAGTCAAGTAACCTCTGGTGCTGCTGCTTTATTTTAATGTATTGTTAATCTTTAAGGACAACAGCCAAGGTATCTTTTACTTTGGTTTAAAAAGTAAGCCAATAACTGGCATTCAAGGACCCTCAAGGAGTATAGTTCTAGAGGAATATATCTTCCTAATGCTCTTGTTTGGCTTAAATTAAAAGCGTTCAGCTTCAGGTCTTCCCAAGGAAAGGTGCCTGCTAAGCTTTAATTTTACATGGGAAAATGATTGTGTTTTTGCTAATTGGAATGAATGGGAACTCTTTCTTCAATTCATTTACACTCGGATGTGAACAAAGCTAGTTACTACAACAAGTTCAGTGCTTGCACTCTTCCCTGTGCCCTTCAATTCTGAGGTCAGTGCATGAAAAGCTTTTTCCTTCAATTATCATCGCATTTAGAAATCTATGTAAAGAAAAGTGCCCAGATCTTGCTGCTAATCAAGACAGTGTGTTTAGGGAAATGCTGTTGAGGTTTCAACATAAAGTCCAGAGGAGAGGTGAAGGTGAAGAGGGAATTAAAAAAGAAAACATTGGTGACTACAGTGGCATTTAAAAGGTCACTGAACAAAGACAAGGTACAAAAGAAATAGGAATAGTTTGAAGACTTGGTGAACACAATATGTGCTAATAGGAACAAGTAAGAATAAATACTGCCATTTGTGTGTGAACCCCAAGGCAGTTTCTTTTGAAGGGGAAGAGTAGAAGAATTGGGGACTTTTTTTGGTAATGTCCTCTTTTCTATGGAGTACCATTGCTTCCACTGGAACAGTCATATTAAATATGTTCCAATTCTTGCAGCTCTATTTTGGACCTTGTCTTGGAGGATTCTGTTGAGATTCATTTGAGGATACATTAAAATTTGGTGAGAATATACTAGTTAGGAATAGGATATGAATACATTATTCATATGGATTAGAGTACATGATCCATATCATGAATATATGAATATTGTACCACCTATGAGACTAAATCAAGAATTGATGGTCCATGGGATAAATAAAGACAGTGAGAGGATTTATTTTCCCCAGCTGATCTTAAAAATGAAAAACAAAACATCTTAGGTAAACACTCGAAAGTAGAGCGACTTCACTAAAAAATACTCTATCACTGTTTTAGTATCTTAAAAAATTGTACATCCCAGCCAAAGTGGTTATTCCCACATGCTAACAGACTAGAACTGGGTAATGATTCAGATTAAGTTGGCCCCCTGTGGATATTGGAGCCTATGACTCGAGGATAATAATGTTTTCCCTATGTCCAGGAACCATGTGACTGCAGACTGAGGAAGTGGCACAGTGTCAAAGCAATACATTGCCTTAAACAAGAAACTTTAAGACACTGCCACCTAAGAGATGGGGGAAAAAAAAGCAGGAGAGTGTGACAAAAGCTTCACTTAGGAGAACTATTTTGCAGGATGTGTGAAAATAAGAACCCATTTTATAACTTTTCTTTAAAAATCAGGAATGAAAGCGCAGCAGTAGGGCATTTGTCTTGCATGTAGTTGACCCTGGGTAGATCCCTGGCCTCCTGGATCATTCTCTGAATCTGCCACGAGTAATTTATGAGCACAGAATTAGAAGTAACAACTCCTATTCACCACTGAGGTCTCCCTCCAAAAAATAAATGAAAGCAGAGCACAATGTCTTTTGTTCTCTGGAGAATAGAGGGCAGTGAAGAGAGTTCCCATCCAAGAGGCTATAGCAAACCTGACTAATGAATTCAATGCTAGGGTCAGAGGATATGATAGTGGTCAAGCCCTATGTGGCTCAAGAGCTACCAGGGTGAGAGCTGGTGGTGTCTGGGGAATAAGGGTCATGCTAGGCTGCGCATTGTATCAGGGTCTTTCATATGCAAAGGATGTGCCCATGACCAGCTTCTGAGCTAGCTCCCTACCTTGGCACATGTGGAAGGATTGGCTGTTTTGAGGAGTTGTGGCTTGTAAAATCTGCATCTGGAGGAATCCTTGATCCACTTGCTTCTGGCAAAACCTTAGAGTCATCATTTTAATTTAAATGCAAAGAGGGCAGAGAGAGATAGCACAGGGGTTAAGAAGCTAGCTTTCCATGCAAAACCTCATTTGATCCTTACCCCCACATATAATCTCCAGAGCACCACCAGGAGTGACCCCAGCACAGAGCCAGGCATGAATCCTAAGTATCACTGGGTGTGGCCCACTCAGCAGTGTTCATAGTTGATTTTTAGCTCTTAGATCAGTAAACACACTTCCAAGTAATTGGGAACTCATGTGGATGGATATCAGGGATTGAACTCAAGTCTGTTAATACAAGGTAAGCCACCCTATCTTGCTAAATTACCTCTCCAGCCTCAAGATTTTATTTTTAATAATACACAAATTTTTGTTTTGATTAAGATAATAGTATAAAAGCCACTTAAGTAATTTCTATCTGTAAGAAGTACTTAATAATAACTCTATTTACTATTCTTACTGATATATTTTATTGGTTAAAAACAAGATTTTAAGGATATCTAAAAGGATTAAGTACAAGGACAAGTCATAGCCAAAATTAAAAGGGAGGCAGGACCAAAGCCTTTGCTATTTTGATATCAAAGTCCAAATGACTTTTCTAATCCATTAAATTGCTTTCAGTTATGCCAGTGTGATATCAGACAAGATAACATATGGAAACGTTTTAAAATTATTTGCTTATGGTGAATTCATCATAATACTAAACAAAAAATGTGATATTGTTTCATATTAAAATTACCAGCAGTTTTTTTTTTTATTTCCGAACAAACTCCTTTTCTTTACTTGTTTTAAAAAGGGAATTTGTCATGTCTGTGACTTTGAGCAGAGGTGCTGGAGGATTTCCAAGTTGAACGAAAATAACTAAAATTGGGGAGTAGTCCTTAAGAGCAGGAATCCAGCCTTAGTAGAAGTGAAGATACCAATTAGGATTTCAGAATTCCAGAAAAGTCTCAGTACTCGTTAGCAATTATTCTTTGCAAAGATTTGATGCTGCTCTTGATGTCACAAAGTTGAATTGGACATCAGGTGTACAGTAATAATTTAGGCAACCATCGCTAGCAGTGAACAAATCAAAAGTTGGTGGAAGAAGAGACTGTACAAAGCAAATGTTTGAAGAACACTTAACCTAGGTGTTAATGAATGGTTAGGGGTTTTCTTTTTTTTTTTTTAAATCTTTATTTAAACACCTTGATTACAAACATGATTGTGGTTGGGTTTCAGTCATGCAAAGAATACTCCCCCTTCACCAGTGCAACATTCCCATTGGTTAGGGGTTTTCTGGAGAGTGAAAAAGAATTCTAAATTTAAGAAAAAAAGAACCAACATGGATTTTGAAACATTTCCTGAGTAAATAATCAGTTTTTTTTTTTTAAAGAATTTTTATTGAGACCAATGTGAACTACAAGTCTTTCACAGTTATATTTAAGATACATAATGACAGTGAGTTAGGGCAATTTTCACCACAGTTCTCCTCTCCCTCAGCCTCTGTTCTCAGCATGCTTCCTTGTCTTCAACCTTAGTCCCCTGGACTGCTAGTGTAACAGGTCCATTTTGTATAGTTGTTGTAGTTTAGGTCTTTTGATTCTATTGTCTTTGACTTTAAGTTGGGTATTTAGGGTTGATCATTTTTTTATTTCCACTCAATCAATGGTCATGAGACTGCTTGAAGTCACAATTTTGGATTCATGGGATGAGTAATTATGCATAAATTTTAGTGATTTGTGTTGAGGATCAAGTTAAGACATCTGGACTTTGTTACAGATGCTAAGGTTCTGTTGAAAATGTTAGACAAAGAAAGAGCTGATTAGATTTCTGTCTTAGAAAGGAAACTTGACACCTGTAGAGAGGGAACTAGAAAAGGAGAATATGACTCAGAGATAACAGTTAATGGAAGATTTTAGATACTTCAAGTATGTGACACGGTCTGACTCTTCTTGATGGAAAGGATTGATTCAAAATGCATTTCAGAAAAAAATAAAGGACAATCAAAAATAAATGAAAAGAGTGTGCTCAAATCTATTTACATAGCTCTGTGCTATGTGCCAGGTCTATGGTCATCAGGAAATAAGACATAACTAAATATTATTCCTGTCTTTAAATAGCTGGAAAGAAAGGAAGTGTATTAGTACATATATGCAAAAAATATTGTGCCTGTAATGACAGATCTGTGTACACACGAGTGCATAGGATACTGCCAAGTATGATTCTCTGTTATCTGAATCCAGTGACTTGGTGGGTGTTGATGTGTCTATGAACAAGAAGAAACACAAAAGAGAAGTTGTTTTGGGAGGTCTTTAATGCATTGCTTTTGATGCTCTTGACGTTCTTGGAACTTAAGATGCTCTAGCGACAGTCACAGGCTGGCTCATCCTGGGTTTGCAAGAGTTACAGAAAAAGAAAATAAAAGTTGTCTTTAAAATAACCCTGCTGGCATGATGTTTCTCCTTTTAAATGTTTTTTTTTTTGTTATGAATATAAAGAGACTATTAATTGCCTCTTTACCTCCCACAGTCCTAACTTGGGTTTCAAAAATCTTTTCTGCACTAATTACAAGGGTTCTTTCTATTCACCCTGAAAACTTCTGGTTCAATTATTATTATTATTATTTACATAGAACTAGCTGAAGGCTACATTTGTTTTTATTTGCAGGCAAGAGATGTTTCATAATCAAAATGTCTTTTAAAGGTTAAGATGGTAGCCTGTACCTAATGTGGATGCCAAAGGAATTTAGGGAAATTTCTATAAAATATTTCTTAGTTTGCACAAATTAATGAAAAAACCAAATGATTTATCTGGAAAGCAAGTTAAACAAAAAGGTAAAATAAGTATAATATAAAAATTTAGGAGATTATTCAGCAATCTATTCTTTAATATATAATTTTTTAAGGGATCTCATAGAATTTGGCTATTGCTCTCTTGGTTCCCACACTTTTCTGGAGTTTCTAATATATTAATTCATTAGGGAACAATTATAACCCCGGAGTTAAGAATCAAGGATGACATATGATAATAGGGTTTCCCTACAGTCGTGGGAGAGGAATTTCATGCATCACTATGTTAAGGAGGAAAGAGTCTAGCTTGAAAATGAATGTAAACAGCTCATGGTCATTACTGTATCAAGGCTGCTGCCAAGTCCTGACCAAGGAGTGCTGAGTTCTCATCCTTCCATGTTCACAGACTTACTTAGTTTTGGGCTTTTCTGGGAAAAAAACAAAACAAAACTTTTGTGGTGTTAATGGAGAACTTGTTACCTACTATTATTCTTTTTAAAAATTAAAAAATTATTTTGCTTTGGGGTCACACATGACTATTTCAAGGCTTTCTCCTGCTTTTGCATTCAGGAATCATAACTGGCAATGCTTAGGGATGGAGGAGAATCTGGGATTCTGGGACTCCAGGCAGGTTTGGCTGTGAGCAAAGCAAGCACTCTACCTACTGGACTATTTCTCCAGATTCCCTATTATTGTAAATTAGAAAGTATTTAAGGGCCAATGATAGTACAGTATGTAGGGTATTTTCTTGGCACATAGTTGACCTGGGTTCTATCCCCTGGGTTCATTCCATATGGTCCCCAAGCACTGCCAGAAGTGATTCCTGAGTGCAGAGCCAAGAGTAAGTTGAGTATCACTGGATGTGATCTGATAAACAAGGAGGAAAGGAGAAAGAAAAAAAGAAGAAAGAAGAAAAGAATAAAAAAAGAAAAGAATAAAAGAAGAAAGAGCACTACTACTACTACTACTACTACTAATAATAATAATAATAATGATAATAATAAGAAGAAGAAGAAGAAGAAGAAAAAGAAGGATAAAAATAAAAGAATAAAGAAAGAAGGAAGAGAAATATTTTAACAGTCACTTGCCCTGGACTCAGTCAAATTGGATTCAATCACCAAAATCCCATATGAAACACCGCCCCCCTCCCCCCCCAGCCTTATAGGAGTGATCCCTAAGTACAGTGTCAGGAGATAGCCCAGAGAACTAATGGGCGTGCCCCAAATAAGCAGCATTTTAGCACTAAGGAGGGACTTTGTGACACTAAAATGGTCTTGCACATGTAGCAAAAGCCAGAGCTGAAACTCCAAATACTGTGCAGTTAGATGGGCCAACGAAATGTGGAGAAAGTGAAAATGCCAGCCTGCTGCTTGTACCCTTAAAGCCTCCTTCAATGCTCTGCTCCAGTTCTTCAGGCATCAGGCAATTGCTAAGTATCTCCAGAGATCTTGGTTCTGGCTGAGTCACAAGAATAACCTCACATGAAAGGTGTAGGCAACCCTGAACTTGGACTTGGTGCAAAGTTGAACCTCTGAACTAATTTTTATTTTTATTTTGCCACTCCCGGTGGTACTCAGGGGTCACTCTTGGTGGGGCTCAGAGGACCTTATGGGGTGCTAGGAGTCTAACCCAGGTCAGTTGTAAATGCTTTACCTGCCGTACTATACTCCAGCACAAACCTCCAAACCCTTATAGCAGTGTCACTGACTAAAAGTGCCACATGGTAGTTCTGAGGCTGCTGAGACTAATTTGAAATGAGAAAAACAAAACCAAAATCCCAAACACTGGATACTGGAACGAGCTATTTCAGGAACCAGTTGCTGTGTGACTAGGTAAAGAAGCGGTGCTCAGATGGCATCAATTTATATAGAAAAACAAAAACTGAGAACAGTCAAGAAATCTAAACCTCTTCGAGACTTGCTATCTTCTATTAACACTCCCTATTGACAGAACCTTCAGGAGACAACTGTCAGAGCGGAATGTGGTTTGCAGAATTCAGTCCCAGCATCATATTGCTGAGCATAGTTAATTTTCTAGAAGAGAGACAATAGCTTAATTACTGGCACAGTATGATTGCATTTTGATTGTATTTCACCACTAAGACATTTGCTATTTGATACAGGAACTAATCAAAATAGATCTCCAACTAAATCCAAATAAAACTGCTTTAATTTTATGAACGCTCAAGACATTTTTCTTATTTTTCTCTCCTTATTTTATTAAGAATTCCTGGGAATTATCCTCCTAGCAATATTCATAGGTGATGTGTGATGCAGAGAAATAGACTTTTCTCCAAGTATTTGCATTGTCAGATGGTCACCGAATCATGATTGTGGATGTGGGGGGGGGGGGCTGCAAGATACCTATTAGGGCTAGAAACAAGAGTGAATGATGAAGTGACAGTTCAGCACTTTTTTTCCTTAAGGTTCCTTGGGCAGAGTTGAAAGTTCTATGAATGGAGGATTAAGAATAAAAATTGATCTGTTTCTCATGCAAAAATCTGGATGAGCATAACAGTTAGAATTGTTTAAGAGAAACTTTATATAGAAGATAAGTTGCTTTGGGGTCTAGGTGCTCTAGATAGCATAGAGATTGGGTAGAGTTTACATTTATATAATTTTTCATGGGCATGTTCTGGCAGTCAGAAATTGAAGGTTTTAAATCCATCTCAAAAAAACCCTCAAGGAACTGAGTAAAGCTCTTGTCTTGCATGTGGCCAGTCTGAGTTTCATCCCTGGCATGAATATGGTCCCCGGAGCCCTCCAGGGATGATCTTTGGGAGCAGAGTCAGGAGTAAGTCTTCAGCATCCCTGGGTGTAGTCACAAAACAAACCCTCAAAAGGCATATGAGTTAATCTCTCTGAGCTTAATTCTTGTTCACCTCCCTTTCTTCTACTGTTCGAATTATACTGCTCTCATAGCTCTTTTGAAAGAAGAGGAACTGTATTGTTTTTCCTTAGCACTTATTATTCCTACACTTAGGGTGTGACATGAGCTCATTTTTTAGCATCACATTTCTTATTTAATTCAGGACTTTACTCTAATGTCATTTTATTAGACCTTCTCAATGTTCTGTATCAGTCTCCACCCTGCCCATTCACCTTAATCCTGGGCTAAAAAGGTGCCTTGTCGCATATTTCATCTTTATTTTTGTTTCTTTCTTTGTAGTCTTGTGGTATTTATCTCCAAGTTAGATAGACTATGAGTGCTACTAGATCAGGGATCTTTGAGACTATTTTGTTTACTTTTATAGTTAATATACTTAAGAGTATTTGGCCCATAATAGGTTATTAGTAAATATTTGTTGAATTAATATTTTTAGTAGGGTGGGATGAGCTAGGGTTTGAGGTCACACAACACTATACCTAGTAGTGACATCTAGTAGTTCTGATACACACTGGGGATTCAGGTTTAAGTTGGCAGAATATAAGGTAAATGCCTTGACCTCTATACTAACTTTCTGCCCTATTTTATTTTATTTTATTTTATTATTTTTTTGGAGGGGAGAGGGTTTCCCAAATAATGCTTAGGAAGATTAAGCAGTTCTCAACCAGTCACTCTGCTGGTTCAACAATGCAATATGATGCTACTGGGGTCTCTGGTGCTGGAGATACCTGAGCCAGGTTGGTGGTGCTGGTAAGTTTCAGGGTCACACCTGGTCGTGTTTGGAAGTCTCCAAAACAGCTCCTAGCGATGCTCACAATAATCTAGTGGTTCCAGGGCTAGAGCCTGTTTTAAAAGCCTTTCCAGATATGCACTTTAATGGCTATATTTTCTTTTAGCACCGGTTCTGTGGTTATTATTGAAGGTATCTTTAATATTGACATGCTGTTCCTTCTCATTACCCTTAGAAAAGGCATCTTCTTTTTTTCCCACTCCTGTTTACAATGTTTCAGATGGTATTTGTTTTCTTTCAAAATGAATGTCAGAATCCTTAAACCAAACTGCAAGGCCTTCTGAACCTGTATCTCATAATAGCTCCAGTCCACTTCTTGTAACCTTCTGCACGCAAGACTAACGCCCTACCTCCATGCTATCTCTCTGGCCCCTCATTTGGATATATATATATATTTTTTGGTTTTTGGGTCACACCCAGCAGCGCTCAGGGTTACTCCTGGCTCTATGCTCAGAAATCTCTCCTGGAAGGCTCCGGGGACCATATGGGATGCTGGGATTTGAACCACCAGCCTTCTACATGCAAGGCAAATGCCCTACCTTCATGCTATCTCTCCGGCCCCTCATCTGGATTTTTATGTGGCCACTTCCTCTTAGAAGATAATTCGAACTCTCTCAACCTTTAGGATTCAACGTCAAGGTGGGTTTGCCCATGAAAGGATGATGTTCACCACCATTACAACAGCCATCATGGAATATTTTCATAGTCTAGCTTGATATGGTTTAGAAGAAGACTATCCTATTCTTCTCAGGATGTCATCCAAATAATCACAGACTGGGAAGCTTTAGCAACAGATTTTTTTCCCTAGTCTTGGAGACTGGAATTTGGAGATCATAGAGCTGGTGTGGTTAGGTTCTGGTGAAAGCTCCCTTCCTGGCTTGCAGATGGCTGTTTTTTCTTAGACTGCTCATATCACCTTTCCTTTGCAAGGGGAGTGGGGAAAAGTTGGGAGGGTCATCATAGGGAAAATATTTAAATGTATCTTCTTCTGACTTATTTTTATTTTTAAATTATTAAATTTTTTTTGTCTACATCCTGAGATGCTCAAGAGTTACTACTGGCTCAGCACTAAGACATCACCCCTGGCTGAAAACCACATGGGATATTGGAGATAAAACCTGAGTGTGCCTGATGCAAGGCAAATACCCTACCTGCTGTACTATTGATCTGGTCCCTTTTCCCTTTTTTATATGGTCATTGGTCCTATTGATTAGGGAAACTCTCTTTATGATACAATTAAACTTAAATTACCAACTAATGGTCTGCCTACTAGTAAATTTAGATTTAGGTCTTCAATGTAAGAACTTGAGTGTTACAGATAGTCTAGGAAAATGCCTTTACTTTGCATAAGGATGATGCTGGTTTGATCTTCAACACCTTATATCGACCAATGAGTACCAGGAGTGATCCTTAAGCACAGTACAAGAAGGTACTGAACAGTATTTGATGTGTACTCCTAAACCAAATGAACTTTTGGGAGAGCACATATAGTCTACTTGCAAAGCCCTTTAAATCATGCTAGTTAAAAAGCAAGTGTCAATGTTTATAGAAGGCATATGTGAGCAGGCTACAGCTGAGCTATGAAAAATAGGGTTGGGAAGGGAGTAAGTTGGAAAGAGAATTCTGTTTGGGTATTTCTGCCCAATTGAATGAAGTTTCAACATTGAGACCACACTCACATGTTAGCGAGGGAGTGAAGGATTGTCATTTTTGCAATGCTTTGTCAGAATGCCAATGACCTATATTGTATTATTTCAGATGACCACGGTTTGTTCCATTTGTATTTCATATGTATTTCATGTTACAGTGGATTTTAGATGAAGTATATTTTCAATGTACTTTAGAGAGAATTTGTTAACAGCAAGACTAACATAGTAATAGCCCAGTTTCCCATCCGTTAAATGAAACACATCTGGGGACCCATGAGACCTGGAGTTCTGCAAGGAAGAGTGACAATCTTAGTCTAAGGAAGCAGGAAATTGGGGAATAGAAGTCTCCTATACCAAATGCCTTGTTCCAAGGATACTCGGTATGACAATAAAGAACGAGAAGCTCTGCCAGAAAGAACCAGAAAGTACTTAGTATCCTGGAACAAGAAAACACTCCTGCAGCTTGGTAATGCCTGAGTCTCAGGTAACCCCAGGGATGTTCAGAGCTAAGGCTGGTTCTCTCGATCCTAGGATTAGACACTTGATGTAGCAGATCCTGACTAATCTTATAGAAATCATTCTGCCTGTTTAGGAATCACAGCCTGATAGATTTTCCTGAGAAACATAAAATTACAAAGAAAAAATTTTTTATATTAACTCGAAGTTGTATGATCACTGCAGTGTCAAAACCCTCCCGGTAAGAGATCAGTATAATGTCTCAAGCTTTGGACCCAATATTATAGCAATCACTCAAGTCTCTTCTCAGGAGGAAACTTTTGTTTTAATAGAAGGGAAGATTTGATGTTAAAATTATGACAACTGAAGCAAAGAGTCACTGAAGACTCCTATTGCCTCAGGCCTTCTATAATCAAGAAGATTATTATACTTTTAAATACCTTAATCACCTTTTAGCTACCATAAGGGACCATGGGAAGAGGTCTTTACTCAGGCCTTGTTCCTAACTGGAGGGATCAAGTAATTTTCTACAGATGTATGGCAAGGAAATAAATTCTACTTCAAAACCAGCAAATCCCAAGTTGAAGAAAAGATATGGTTAGGATCTCAAAATTGCCTCAAATAGCATTATGGTTTAAATTGTTCTTACTTGGTGGTTTTTGTCATTCTGATATATGATTCAGCCCTCACACACTTGGTGCCTGTAAATAGCCACCAGTTTTTATTATTCTGCAAGAAGTAGGTCAGCAAAGAGGTGGAGAATTGAGTTTATGTGACGTTTGGGCTTATACCTAAGTCTTAACGTTTTTACCTGGAAAATGACTTTAACAAGAGCTTCTCTTTCAGAGTTGTTAATGAAATGGTGTATATACATAGCCATGTAGTAATCCAATAGATTTGAACTATATATTATCATCATGTCTGTGTCTCCCTTCCTGGTACATAAACTCCACAAGGATAGGAGATGCTTTTATTTATCTCCAAGGCATCAGACAAATAACAAATAACATAAATAGTTGTGATTTTTCTTTTTTTTTTTTTTTTTGGGCCACACCCAGTGACGCTCAGGGGTTACTTCTGGCTATTCGCTCAGAAGTAGCTCATGGCAGGCACGGGGGACCATATGGGGAACTGGGGGATCGAACTGCGGTCCGTCCTAGGTTAGCGTAGGCAAGGCAAGCACCTTACCTTCCAGCGCCACCGCCTGACCCCCATGATTTTTCAATAAATAAAAAAATAGGAGCTATGAGACTTACCTGGACCACCTCAAGTCTCAATAAGCCCTTAAGTATCTACTAAAAGTTGATGTATAGGGGTTTCCCTTCAGTAAAACTCAAATGTAGTACAAAATGTCAAATAAAATTGTGCAAATGCACTATAACTTTATCATAATATTGCTTAGTATATGACACTAGTACAATTTTTTTCAGTCATCTTAGTCGTCTCTAATCTTATCAATAATATAATATAATATCTTAACTTGTACATGCACTAGAATTATCCAGTATAACAAATTCCTTTGTGCCTTATTAGCAGAGACCTCGACAGAATCTGAAAAGGAGCCCAGGAATTTGTAAGAAACCCCTGGGGTATTTTTCTCTTTTAAAATAAAATTCTGATATTAAAGTACTGTGATTTACAGAGTTATTCATTGTTTAGTTTTAGACATACAATGTTCCAGCATGATTCCACCACCAATGTCAACTTCCTCCCAATAGTGTTCCCGGGATCCTCTCCTCCTAATATCCACCAGTCTGCCATCTTTACAGGCACCTTTTAAGCTTTGATTGTTTAAGTTTATGCCTCATGATTCCAGTGTTGTTTAGTCTGTAATTTGAATATTTAACTTTATTATTCCTTCACACCAATATATACTAATCTCCTTGTCTCTGGCAGACCCTCTTGCTTCTCATCACTCTCTTCTCCTCTACTTTAATTTTGTTCCCTCTCCTCCATATACTTTGGCCAAAGGTGGTCTTTTCATCCTCTCCTTCAAGCCATTGCATTTCCTCATCAGATTATTTTAAATACCACATATAAATGATATCCCCTGTTTCTTCTTCTTCTTCTTCTTCTTCTTCTTCTTCTTCTTCTTCTTCTTCTTCTTCTTCTTCTTCTTCTTCTTCTTCTTCTTCTTCTTCTTCTTCTTCTTTCTTCTTTCTCCTCCTCCTCTTCTTCTCTTCTTCTTCTTCTCCTTTTTCTTCTCCTCCTTTTTCTCCTCCGCCTCCTTTTTCTTCTTCTTCTCCTCCTCCCCCTCTTTCTCCTCCTCCTCCTCTTCTTCTCTTCTCCTTCTCCCTCTTCTCCTCCTTCTTTTTCTCCTCCTCCTTCTTCTCCTTCTCCTTCTCATCCTCATCTTCCTCATCCTCCTTCTTGCTTCTCTTCCTTCTCTTCTTTTTCTTCTTTCTTCTTCATTCCTTCTCATCTTCTTCCTGATTCTCTTATTTCTTCTTTTCTTTTTTCTTATTCTTGAATCACATATGTTAGACATCTAGATTGATTTCAAATCTTATATATTGTACTAAGAGCTGTAATAAATAGTGGTGCATATACATTCTTTTTAATAAATGCTTTCCTATACTGATGGTAGATACACAAAAAATGGAATTGCTGGTTTGTATGACAGCTAAAATTACTGAGAACCCTTCATACTTTTTCCATATAGGCTGAACTAGACAACATTTCCATCAGTAGTGAATGAAAATTACTTTTTTTTTTACCACATTCCCACCAACAATGATTGTTCGTAGTGTTTTGGATATGTGCCATTCTTACTGGTTTGAGATGTTATCCCATTGTTCTCCTTGGATATTTCTGATGTATAACGGTCTTATGTTAAATATTGAGAAATAATTTAGTTATAGATGTGGAGAAATTATAAATTAGTTTCCCTTGCTTAAAAATTGAACCTTACACTGGAAAAGTCCTCGCTGATGTGTCTGTTTAGTGTCAGGAAGAAGCATATCACAAAAAAAGCAGTTCACAGCTTGCAGGAAACCCCATTACCTTTTGAGTTCAGTTATGAAAATGAAACTATGAAAGAGACTGATGGATAATCTGCATAAAGGCAACTTAGGGCTGCACTAGTTTAGAGGGTTCATGTTAAGAAGAGGAGCTGAAATCTGCATTGTATGTTATGCCTTCTGCTCACTATGGTCTGAGGATGATGATCTCTCTATCTTTACAAAATTTCTCTTGGACAGCTTTTACTCAGCTACACATTGGGCAGAAACTCTGGAGATGATAATTTTTTAACTTCTAGTCAAATAGACACAGCTTAATTTGTCACAGTGCAGTGGCTTAAAAATCATGCAATGCCTTTTTTGCCCTGTGTTTTCAAGACCTTGAGTGTAGGATGATCACTCCTGAGTGTCTGTCAGGTTCATGAGCAATGTTTTTATTCATTAGGGAGAAGATGGTAACTGTTTGCAACCTGAGTCTATTTGGCATGTTGGAAAACATGAACTCGGAGCTACCAGCCTACCAGAAATAAATATTTAAAACTGATAGGTGAGGGCTGGAAGATGTTTAGTGTCCTATCATTAGGGAAATTAGTATTTTGGTATTCTCTTGGACATCTATCCAGAGTAATATAGACATATTTCAAGCTGAAGATCCCAAACAGCTTCAAAAGTCACCTTTCCTGGCCTGCTGGAATCTTGTTCACCAAACAAAGGAGGAAGATGCCCATGCTAGGTGTTTTTTTTTTATTATTTTTTAATTTTTTGGGTCACACCTGGCAGCGTTCAGGGTTTACTCCTGGCTCTATGCTCAGAAATTGCCCCTGGCAGGCGCAGGTGACCATATGGGATGCCGGGATTTGAATCACCGTCCTTCTGGACGCAAGGCAAACACCTTACCTCCATGCTATCTCTCCGGCCCCACATGCTAGGTGTTTTAATGGTTCCCTTAGCCCATGCTTCCCTAACACTCCCCCCTTCCATAAAAAACAAAACAAAACAAAAACTCCATCAAAACAGTTAGGCCCTAATCTCAGAATATGTAAACATTACTTTATGGGTAAAATGGGGTATGTTAGAAAATATAGTCATTTTTATATTTATAAAATTAATTACCAATAGAAAAAGAGTTTTGACACATGTGATAAATTAAGGCTCTTCAAAGAAAGGTTTGTTTTGAGTAACTGGATGACCTAATGTAATAGTGTATAATCTTTGGGAGAAAAATGGGGAGATTTGATTTGGAGAGAGAAGGGGAGAGTCAGTATGAGTAGGGAAATCGGGACTGCAGTGACAGCCACAAGGGAAGGAGTGTCCCAAGCCACCGTAAATGAAGTGGCAAGAGGCACAGTCTGCCTAGAATTCCAGAAGAAATATTGTCCTGTTGATACAATGATTATAGCTTAGTTATGCTGTTTCCCAGTACTGTGAGAATATACACTAAAAGAATGTAAAATTATATCCTCTTTTGAACTGAAGAAATAGCTTAATGACCTAGAGGGCTTTTCACGCAGTAGGCCCTGGTTTAATTCCTGATACCACATTACTACATATGGTCTCCTGTGCACTGCCAAGAGTCACTGTCAAGTTCTGAGCTGGGAACTCAACACTGACTAAGCACTACTGGGTGTGGCCTCCAAATCACGTGTGTGTGTGTGTGTGTGTGTGTGTGTGTGTGTGTGTGTGTGTATTTCACAGCTATTCCCCTTAGAACAACCCTCCCCCCAACTAAATGCAGTAGTAGTGCAGGGAATGGGCAAGACCCCAAAATCAAGGTCCTAAAATCCTAAAACCAAAGCTTAAGATAAGTTGTCTTATTGGTACTTTATACTTTGAGATGGAGCCTTGAACTTCCCTTGTAAAAAGCAAGTCTTATTAATAGGATTTCTCCCTATTTTAAAAACAGCCTGTTTTGTTCTATATTTAGCTCATTGTCCTCAAGTCTTTTTTGCTGGACAAATAATGTGAGCTCCCATTGTGTGTAATTGCAGGACTTGGTATGCTCTGCAGTTTTGGTGAGAAGTTCCTTATCTCTTTTCACTCTGGACATCAAACAGTGTGATTCCCTTCAGCTCTTAGTTACTTGGAACTACTGGCTCTTTCTGGGCATTACTGCTGTCTTCTCATACTGCTGTCTTCCACATAAGAATTCCAACCTCCTTTTATTCCCAAGGTATTTGACCAGCACTATGGTGAGGTTCCTCCTGCCTGCTGATATTACTGTCCATTGCTCAATGAATCTCTCACAGGGGATGTCCACACACCAGGTAGTTGGATGTTAGAAACTTGTTTTCTTTTTCTTTCTTTCTCTCTCTCTCTCTCTCTCTTTCTTTCTTTCTTTCTTTCTTTCTTTCTTTCTTTCTTTCTTTCTTTC
>PVKC010018115.1:0-19854 GCA_004027635.1 Crocidura indochinensis
GAGTAATAAATAAGAAGACTCTAGTCTAGGCTTCAGCCTAGGATTTGTACAAAAGCCAAGATCTCTAATTCCAGGGATCTGAATTTGACATCTGTGACTGAGTAGAACTTCATGAAATACAAGGCATGACTATCCTATGCTCCATCTAGTATCTGCGCAAAAACCAAGATCACTAATTATAGAAGACTGACTACAACAACTGTGATGGCGCAGAATGTCTGGATCCATAAAGAGAGTCTATATCCTATACTTTGTCCTATAAACTGTGCAAATACCAGGATCTCTAATTACAGAGGACTGATTTTGACAGCCACACTGAGCAGAACACTTCCCAGAACCATAAAAAGAGCCTGGGGTTCAATAATGAGCATGTACAGAGCTTGTAGCTGTTCCCATGACAGTATGCTTCAAGGGTGGAGAAACCCTGTATCTCGTAGGCCAAGGGAATTCCTGTTCTAATTTTCCATACATTTACTGTGCCTATGCAAAACAAACAAAGAAACAATCAAAAAACCTTGCCACACCTCCATGCTATCTCCCGGGCCCCATATATTTTTTCTAATGATCCCCTATTGCCTCTGTTAGAGAATGATTAAATACTATCTTCATACGTTTATTTTTTTCTTTCTTTTATTCTCTTTTGGGCAACACCCATTGACACTCAGTGGTTACTACTCTTTGTGCACTCAGAAATCACTCCTGGGTATGGGCTCAGAAATCGCTCCTGGATAGGGGGACCATGGAAAGGCAGGGGATTGAAGAGTGGTATGTTCTAGACTAGCGCACACAAGGCAGATGGCCTTATGCCCTGCGCCACAGTCTAAGCCCCACAGATTATGTTTTATCTTCATCGAAATCTTAAAACACTTAGAGCTTTATATTTGGCAAATATCATCTCATATGGACATTTTATTATATTTATTGTAATAATAGTGCAAACAATGATTTTTACTCATCCTTTTGATTTCTAGTAAATGAGTAATTTAAAATAATTGATAAATGTGCATACATATTCATATCAATTTTATTATACTTTTATATATAATACAAATTCTTTTTTTTTTGGTTTTGGGGTCACCACCGGCAGTGCTCAGGGGTTACTCCTGCCTCCATGCTCAGAAATTGCTCCTGGCAGGCACGGGGGACCATATGGGGCACCAGGATTCGAACCGATGACCTTTTGCATGAAAGGCAAATGTCTTTCCTCCATGCTATCTCCCGGGCCCCTATATATAACACAATTTCTTGAGTAGAGTATATATAATGTGCTTGTATTTGATTCCAATCATTAAACAAGTTATATCTATTAGTTTAGCTTTCATTTATTTATTTATTTACTTATTTTGGGTTTTGGGCCACACCTGGTGAATCTCAGAGGTTACTCCTGGCTATGCTCGAAATCGCTCCTGCTTTGGAAACCATGGGATGCCAGAGGATCAAAAGTTTAATTTTCTTAATGTATTTGGGGAATTTATATCAGTGTCCCTATAGTTTGGAAGTATGATATGCTAATCAGTGTAAGAGTTCTAATTCAAAATTTGAATCTCTTAAACTCATTATTTTTAGTAAGACAAATATTTTTAGTGGTCCAATGATAGAAACATTCTACTTTTAATAATGAATTGAATCATAAAGAATCTCAAGACCTGAAACATTTATGCAAATAACCTAGTTTAAAAAGGCGAAATTGCAGCCCAGGGAGATAACACAGTGGTAGGGCATTTGCCTTGCACACAGTTCATTCAGACATTGTGATTTGAATCTGGCATCCTATATAGTCCCCCTTGCCTGTCAGGAGCGATTTCTGAGTGCAGAGTCAGGAGTAACCCCTGAGCACCACAGGGTGTTGAACACCCACCAAAAAAAAAAAAAGTGAAGCTCTGTGTGACAAATTTAGAACAATTACTGTCTTCTTTTTTTCAATACTACCATTATTTAACCACCATGATTACAAACATGTTTGTAGTTGGTTTTCAGATTTATCTGAGTATCCCTGCAAAACTTCATAGTTATTATCTCTTAAACTATTTCTATCTTCCAAAATGCTGACCTTGTCCCTTAAGATTTCTTTTTGATTTCTAAACTGTGCGAACGTTCCTTTTGTTGGATGCTACCAAATATTTTTAATAAATGTATGAGTTTAGCTCATCTGTGAAAAGGAAAAAAAATAGCATGTCTATAAATGAATCTCCACAGGCAAAAATAAATTTCAACATCGCATCTACTTACTTGAATGTCAAAAATACATACTTGCAAAAAAGCATAAATTTTTACATCTAAGTAAGAGTTGCTCATGTCGACCACTTTCCTAGTAGACTTAATATCTTTGCCTTGAGATAGTGCTGCAATTAAAACATTACTGAGGTGAATTCTCAGTCGTTCAGTGCTAGACACTTGGTACACACTTGAGTGGTTACAAGCGTAGCCATGCGCAGCCACATGTGCTACATCTGTCAGAACTAACAGCAGGGACTCTGATAAGAGTCCTCCATCAGTAAACCTGCCTGATAGCTCAAGGTCTTTGAAAAGCTATCATCACCAGCATCTAAGAGTGAGGCCACTAATGAGAGCTTGTTAGTATGGCCGATGTGTATTTTATTTTAATTTCCATAGGATTATTCTAGCCTGGATATTTGTGATCTTTTTGAGATGTAAATCTAAGCAAACTCTTTAAGCAAAACTTAATAATTTACTCACTTGATTTGCGTGTGAGTGAGAAAGAGGAGAGTGAGATGACTTATGAGGACCTAGAGGAAACTTTGACAAATAATAAAGCCTATTTTGTGAACCTAAATAATAACTGGTAGGCATTTCTCTACTAGCATACACTCAGGTAACTATAACACCTAATATATTTTAGGAAACGACAACATAATGACTACACTAGAAGAATAGATTATTAATTGACAGATTTTTGTTGGTTTCTTGGGGACCACACCAGGTGATGCTCAGGTTTACTCTGGCTCTGCGCTCAGGAATCACTTCTGGTGACACCTCGGCAACAAGATAGAATGATATTGTTTGAATTTGGATTAAGAAAGGGAAAAGCAATCATCTTACCTATTTTACTATCTACCTGACTTCTCACTTTACAGATCTTTATTTATTTATTTTTGATTTTGGGTCACAGCCGGTGGCACTCATAGGTTACTCCTGGCTCTGCACTCAGAAGTCACTCTGGCAGGCTCAGTGGTGACCATATGGGATGCCAGGATTCAAACCATGGTCTTTCTTGTGTTGACTGCATGCAAGGTAAATGCCTTAACACTGTGTTATTGCTCTAGCCCCCACAGATCTTTAATTTACAAACTTCCGTGCAAAATATCCTGTCTCTACTTAAGCTATTTTGCTAAGTTCAGTATAACCTCAGGATAGCTGCTTTGATTTTCTCTTTGCCTTAACTGCCTTTACTTGATAGAACCTTAGATTTGATCAGAAAATTTAACTCATCCTTGCAGGATTCAACCCTTCCATTGAAACTGGTTAACTGCCTTAATCTGATCCATAGCAGTGACCCTTATTATAAATGATTGTCAAATGGTATATTTCTATATAAATATATATTTATATGATAAATGATTATCAAAGAGTACATTTTTGGCCATATTTGCAGTTGTCAGAATCTGGCTCTACAGTGAAGGATCACTACTAAAGGGCTTCAGAAGATTATATGCAAACCATGGATTGAATCCAGGTTGGATGAATGCAAGACAAACTTTAGCTGTTCTACTATCACTGAAGTCCACGTTTATATCTTTTGCCCTTGACATCATGGACTTAAAAAAAGAACAAACATGTATTGTGTCACCGTGATTTACCAAGTTATTCATAATACAATTGTTTAATGCTTTACATTTTCCAACACCAATCCCATTACCAGTGTCACCTTCCCTCCATCAGTTTCCCACACCATCAATTTCCCACCCACTACCATAACCTGCCTGTTTGCTGGCACAAACAAATAAACTTCTTATTATTTGTGACAATACAAAGGCAAATGATATCATCAAAATTTAGATGAATAAGGGTTAATATTTGTGATAATATTTAATATTTATGAAAATTGCTCTATATCTCCATCATGTTACTAAAATCGTTGTCTAAGGAATTCCTAGAATGTGGTTGGTGCTAGTCGAATGTTTTGTGTTACTCATTTGGGCTCACTATGCTTAGTGGTCTTCCATGCAACTTTCCCAACAGGCTATGTTTATACATGGTAGACATTAATATGAAATTTTGAGATGTCTCTTGGCCAAATATGTCCACATGATTCAGGATCTATAGATTGAGAATAAATGTGGTGTGTTTGTAGTTTGATATGGCTGAGTTGTGTAGTTAAGCCAATTTTTTAGGCTGGAGTTTGGTGAAAACTATGGATTGCTGTGTCTTCATTATAGAAAAGGGAATTGGTTCACATCAACGGAGAAGATATCGGAGTTATTACCACAATATAATCTACCTGAGAAGAATTGGCATTATTTTCTTTTGGAGTTTAGTAGTAGTGCTGCACTGCTTTTCTGCTGACAAGATCAATATCATGGACTTATTTTTTTGATAAATTTTAAATGAATCATCATGAGAGACAATTACACAGTTCTCATGGTTGAGTTTCAATCATAAAATGCTCCAAAACCTACACCTTAATCAATGCATATTCCCACCACTGATGTTATCACAGATTTTTGAATGTAGCATTGAATAAAGCTCTTTCTCACTAGCACCATAGTTTTAAAGAACTTATTTATATGCACATTCAGTTTGCATATTATGGAGATGCTTTTTAATACTTTTGCAATTTTGATGCCTTAACCAAAGTATAAAAAACTAATTGACTATAAATGTTCCCATTCTATACAATAGAGTCACAGCATCTGTGTCTATGAATGAATGTATTGTGTTTCTCAATTAGTTTTGTGAACAGGGAAATTGTGTCAAGAATTGAGATTTCTTAGAGGTGCCAGTAGGATATATGAATTAGTGGTGTTCTAAGAACAACTTATATGAAAGTGAGAAAGGTTCTAGGTTGGAAAATAGTGGTGAGTGGTCAAAGGGGTGAAGTGAGAGACACAAACTCTACTTAGAATACCCAGTACTATTCAGCTATAGCACAATCCCTATCCAATGTTACCTGCTTAGATGAACTGGAATTCGTTATTGTTTATAGATAATTTGGAAAATTTGTATTTATATATAAAATTTCAGAAGATCTAAATTTATAAAATTTGTTGCAACTGGCAAAAAAAAGCTAAAATGTATCATATTTGTTGGTGATTTCAGGCTTGTTCTCATACTGTTGATGTATAAATTTTGAATAGTTCATATATTTGAGAGATAAATTCTTCATTGACAAAATAACACCAAAAACAGTTTGGAGTTTTGGTTAAAATTTGAGCGATAGGGGGGTCAGAGAGATAGCATGGAAGTAAGGCATTTGCCTTGCGTGCAAGAGGACAGTGGTTTGAATCCCGACATCCCATATGGTCCCCTGAGCCAGCCAGGAGCAATTTCTGAGTGTAGAGCCAGGAGTAACCCCTGACCAGCACCAGTTGGGACCCAAAAACCAAAATAAAATAAAGACCACATATAATAGGATACTATTTCAAATATGTTCTGACAAAACTGATATCTTAATATTATGATTGAAAAGTTTATAGAAGTTTCATTTTACTGTAATTGTCTTTCCTGTCTTGAAGGAAAATAAATACAATTTGAATGTAAAACAAGGTGAGATAATTTGGGGTAGAACAACTAAATTTTACTTTGAGATCTATTTATGACCAGTATCAACAGATATTTTCTCTTTCCAAATCTTTTTTGTTGTTATTATTCAGTTTCGGTGGTAGTTTTTTTATTTTGGTAAAATGAAATACATTGATTACAAAATCATTTAACGGAATAAAGTGTTTAAACTACCAGGGAAAACTATGATAATCAGGTATTGAGATCAATATTTAGAGCCAACATTATTTGACCATTTCTTTACTGAATGTAAACATTTTAAAAGAGGATGTTAAAATTTCTGATATAGTGGTGTATGATTTAATATGAATAAATCAGGATTTGTGTGTTATATCACTTCAGTGTCACAGCTAAATAGAAGTTTCACCTTTGAGACTTACAGTAGCTGTTGATTTTACTTGTGTTTTCACCATGCATCACATTATTTGAGTTTCCTCTTTAAAATGTGATATGGGCAATGCATAGTAGATGGAGTGTCTCCAGTTTTTAATCACTTCACTTTTCATTTGAAAAGTAATTCATCATGAGAAGTCAGTGGGGTATAGAGAGCACTAATTGCAGTAAAATACCAAGGACAGTTTTCCTCTGTCTTAATTAAACATTAATGAGTAAAGTTATTTGCAAATGCATGCTGCATAGATGGATTTGTCTGTCTGCTTTTGGTAAATACTGACACTAGGTGTCAAAATAAAGCACATTAATTGATTTATACAGGAATAGTTTAAAAAGATTGCACCTGGCTTGACATTTCCCTGGGTTTTTATAGAGTAGTTTTCTGATAAATTATTTATAAAGAAACTTTTCTTGACCTATCCTAATTACAGGAGTGATTGTTTCCAAACTAATCAATTTTGTATCAATTTCACTTTTCTTCTGCCAGTTTTATTATTAATTTAGTAATTTGATGGAGATGAGAATAAAATAATTTGATGGGGAATGAGTATGAAGAATTTTTATATTTCAAGAAGAAATATGGAGTGATTTTTATTTTCCTGATTGTTGGACATATTTGATATGAATCTCAACATTTAGTTTTTGGAATTGATTTATAATGCCTTCATTTTATTTCAGCCTATTTGATGACTATTTAATTTAATTGAGTTGCAATCTAAAATATTAGAGAAATTTAAAAACCTTTGATACATTTGATTACATAAAATAATATATCAAAGAGCATAAACTAAATCTTTTGACTTGATATTGAATTCTTTGGTAAATTTTAAAGGGATTTTTGGTCAGTCTGATACTTAAATTTTGTTGATATACAATTTTGACCAGATCTTTTCAACATTTATTTTGATAGTTCTGACTGATATTTTCAAAATCTCAAGAAATATAATTAACATTCAATGATACATCTCTGTTTGTATAAAAGTTTTTGTAGATTAGAGTAGCTATAAAAGCAATTTTAGAACTAACAGCATAGAGTTTTAAAAGATCAATGAAACAGCATACTTAAAATTAGTGTAATAGTAATGCCTTTGTAAAAGAGAGGAGTAAGAAAATAATTTTCCTGCTGGGTTTCTGAATGCCTTATAAATTCTTCAATTTATTGTTTTTAGATAGTACTGTTAAATTTTATTCTGGATTCTCATGAAACTCTATTTCCCAAACCATATGGCCTGATGAAGATAAAATTGGCAAATGGCATTGTAAACATGGTTCACTTCCCCTGTTCTGAAGCTATTGAAGTGTTATGATACACATTTTTAAGTGTATACATATCAAGTTCCTATAAGTTTTTATTTTCCAACATTTTTTGTCTTTCCAGGCCACTTATTTGCCAAAATTTAAAGCTTTAGAAAAATTAAAATATTCAATGATAAGTAACCCTTGTATTCTTCTTTCGGCATCCTTACTTGCAATAAATTTATTTTTATATTTAAATAAAAGTTCATATTTAAAATGAGGTTAAGATTGCCTAGGGATCTTAAATACATGTTCTGTATGCTTATTTTAAAATTTTCATAGAAGATTTTATACTTTAAACTGATAAAGTGTATTCATGATATCCCTTTAACCTTCCAGAATTCATTCAAAAACAAGAATAAAGACAAAAGCAGTAAATTTGACTTTAAAGTAAAAGTGAGATCTACAAAAATTACAAAAAAAACAAAAAAGAGTCAATGGCAATAATCAACAATGTATTGATATGTTATCCAAAAAGAAATCTTTTGATGGCCATTATATATATGTATATATATATATAAAAGATTTCATATATATATATATATATATATATATATATATATATATATATATATATAAAAAATTTTATATATATATATATATATATATATATATATATATATATATATATATATAAAACCCACAAACACGATTGAAAATCTTGGCAGGTACTGTAATAAAGAACCACTTATATCTTATTGGCAACAATGTAAGGTCCTGAGGTTTATGGTAGGAGTTTGACAGGTCTTGCTTAATCTCTGGCATGGACAAGTAGACAAGGTTAGTCATCATAGAATCACAAAGCTATTTCTTAATTGTTAGAGAAATTAGGTGCACCAGTGAACAGAGAGGAGAAAAAAGACAGCAAGTTATTATTAGCAGCAAAAATGTCTACTTTCTTGGAGCATGAGCATAACTAACCCTTTGCACAGAAGAATAAGTTATCAAAAAGGAACATATATGAATTCTCTGTAAGTTATAAGATAATGACAGAGAGAAGCAATGACATAAATAAACCATAGAGATGTTGTCATGAAACAGTGTTGCTACATTTATTGAATTCATATAAAATAAAACAAAATGATTCTCAATGGCACAACTCCCCCTGCATTTGATGTCTTCCAAATTGAAATCCAAAATCTCCATATAACTTCTCCAGAAATAGATTTCTTCTTTTATTCCATTGTACCACTGTTTATTCAAGTTCTAATCTACAAATGATTTTATTATAGAGGCTTAAAATAAATATGTTGATTATTTGATATATAAGTGTGGCCTTACAAAACACAGAAACATACACACACACACACTCATGCATGCAAAGGGACATTTCTTTTGAAGGAACTTATTCTTTCTGATAGTATATTCTTTAATTTGAGATATATCATAAATATTTTAAGCTCTGCAAAAGAAAAGTAGAATGATACAGAGTTTGTTATGAAGTTTTTTTTTTGTTTTTGTTTTTTGGGTCACACCCGGCAGTGCTCAGGGGTTACTCCTCAGAAATTGCTCCTGGCCTGCACGTGGGACCATATAGGGCACTGGGATTCGAACCGATGACTTTTTGCATGAAAACACCTTGCCTCCATGCTATCTCCCGGGCCCCTGTTATGAAGTTTTAACTAAAGCTAGATTAGGGAAAATTTATTAAAATAAAATGTGTATTTGCCATTGACCTTTTCTATGGTGTTAAATCTTACTCTCCATCATCTTTTGTTTTTGTAGTTGCTTCATTTTTTATTTTATATTTGATGTTGATTAATTTATTCATTGCACCTCTTCTGATTTGACCATTTTTTAAATTATGCTGCATTAGACCTTTTCTAAATATGTGAGCAGAACAGAACATGTGTAACTAGATATGTTTAATCCTTACAATAGTAACTATAATCTTGAATGTAACTGTATTGAGATTACTTTAAAATTTCTCCTTAATCATTATTTGTTTCAGTGCCAACTTGCAGGTTTTTTCACAGTTGAAGTCTCCACTTACTTTTATCTATTATTTTAATCTTTAAAATATATTAAATATTTTTGTAATGTATGTAATATATTATGTGTTTCCTTTGATTTATCTAATATTTGAAAAATATGTCCTAATGTCACATTACCTCTGCATTTCTAGCAACATTTAAGTGAAAAGTGAATGACTTAGTGGTTCATTTGATTTTATTTCTTTTTTTTTGGGGGGGGGGCACACCCAATAACGCTCAGGGGTTACTCCTGGCTATGCGCTCAGAAGTCGCCCCTGGCTGGCCTGGGGGACCATATGGGGCACGGGGGATCGAACTGTGATCCGTCCAAGGTTAGCGCGGTAAGGCAGGCACCTTACCTTCAGCGCCAACGCCCGGCCCCTGATTTTATTTCTTGATATTTTGTGAGTTTTTTTTTTCATATTTATAAGAAAGATCAGTCGGTATTATTTTCTTCTTATTACCTTTCAATGTTTTAAAACAAATGGTTCTTTTGAGTTAATATAAAATATTTGAAATATATGTCTATTTTTAGACCCTACTAAGTGGAAACAATTGTTTGGATTATCTTAATTAAAAATTATTGTGGATTCTCTAAAATTTTATTTATCCCTAAGAGTCCCATTCCAAGATTTTGGAAAGAATTATCAGTCTTATTTTCTCATTTTTACATGCTAGTGATATTAAGATCTTATAGTTTTTCTAAATCAGAGCAAACTGATTTCCCAACGCTACTCAGTGGGTCATTAATGTGTGTGTGTGTGCGCGCGCGCGTGTGTGTGTGTATGTGTGTGTGTGTGTGTGTGTGTGTGTGAGTGTTTTGTCTGCTTTATGTATTTTCATCAAGAGGAACAGTTTTAAAATATTTACTTAAGGCTCTACCCAGAATATGGGACAGATTTTGAAAATCATTATGGTATTATTTTTATATTTCCTTTAAATGTTTTTTTTTGTTTGTTTGTTTGCATCTTTTGGCACAGTCTGTGGTACGCGGGGCACACTTTTGGCTCTGTGGTCGGGGATCATGCCTGCTGTGAATCAGGGACCCTTGAGGTGCATATAACCAAATCTTGGTCAGTTGTGTTCAAGGCAAGCATCTTTCCTGCTCTCTTCTCACTCCAGCTCCTGTAGTGCTGTTCTAAAATACGGATGATAAAAGAACAGAGACTCATTTAGCAGTAGTAGAAATGGACTCTCTAAATTGGATATATTGTAAACATTTACATTGATAAATACGTTTAGTCAAATATAATGTCCTGTCCTTCTATTGCCTTGTCCAGTTAGTCTCATTATTATTCTCATAAATTCAGAGTGTTCTTGTATTTCTTTCTATTTAAAGGTGTATATGTTAAAATTACGTTTTTATTATTTCCCAGAAGCTCATCTGTCAGTATCAGTTTGCTTAGATATATTTGACAACATTCCTTTTGATCAAATACTTAAATTATGTATCATGTTATCTGCTTTAGAACGGGGCTAAAATTCAAAGCTACGAATCTTTCTTAAATTTTTCTACTTTAAAATTTAGTTCCTTAGAAATGTCTTCAAGGAGATTGCATTTAATTTAAATAAAATATGGGACACAGATTTTGAAAATCATTATGGTATTATTATATTATAGTATGAACATTTAAAGCTTTTAGATTTTGCCATTTTTAAACAATTTAAAAATACTACTGAATAGATTTTATTAAGGACATGCATTAAGTATAAAAATCAGTTATAAATCAAATGGTTCATTATTTGCAGATAATATAAGAATATACATTAGAGATTGGTTCGCTGGCTTGAGAAGGAAAAAAAATCACTGCTGCAGAAAGTAAAGACTACTCTGTCGAATGTCTAAGATATATAAGTAAAATTTAAATTTATGCAATAACACAAAATAATATATGTTTTAATATATCTTTGTTTATATTAATAAAATACACGTGAAAGATTTCTTCTTAGATAAACAATGCCAATTTTCTAATCTTTGCATTTTTAGATTTTTTTTAGGGTTGTATGTAACATCAGGGTTTGCAAATTTACAGATTGAATTTGTAAGATTAACCTTTATAACTAATTGGATTTCTTTTGATAACCTCTTATTTGATTTTGGACATTTAGATTCCTTAATGAAGAATTTTATTTTTTTTGAAATAAATCTTTCATCTTTTTTTAGTTTTCTGCTTCTGCATTTACTATTTTATCTTTAAAACCTATTTGCATACATTAATTTGCTTTTAATTTCTGCTGACTTTATTTTAAAAGGTCATTTCCTTGAATTTATCTCAGGGATATGGTCACTTCTTACAGCAAATTATATTATCTTCAAAAGTAAGAACTTAAATATAAAACAATGCATGTGTAGTCAAGCATACATAATTTAACCAACTAGCATATCCATAGTGAAGTGATGATAGTGGCCATATCTGTTTTATTTTTTACTTTGCTGAAAATCTTTTTAGCATTTGACCATCACAAACAAGCTATGACATATTCAATTTACTTATACATATTTGTCTTTTTATGTGTTCATAAAGATTTAGAGCATCATAAAAGCATAAAGTGGAATAAGTATATAGATAATAGTGTAAAAAACCACCACCATATTAGCTCATGTATGCACATTTGAAATAATAGTAAACTACTGAGACAAGATACAAAAAGTGATAGAACTTTTATTGCTTATAAGATTGATAGTCTCAGAGTTTTTAATAGACTTTCAATGATTTACTCACTTTTTCCTTCTTTCCTCCCCTGTAATAAAGTACAAACAATTTAAAAGATAATCTGCAGTTAAAAGCCTTTACATGTTGCTTTGAAATAGAGCCATAAGTTCTGAGTTAGGAGGTGTAATAATTAATTTTCTTGTTTCTTCACATTTCCATGTTGTTAAATGTTAATCAATTCTTGATATTTTGGAGGTCAGGAATTTAAATGTTAGAAATTATACCCATAAGGATATACATTTATTGATATTTAAGTTATTAGCAAGGAAAGGATAGGGTGAGAATCATCTAGCAGAGTTAAACTGAATTTTTTTAATAATCCCCTCAAGAGTGCATCTTGAATGCACATCCCCATATGAAAACCACCACTTATAAGTGCTGCTGAGTGAAGCAGAATATTTTGAGTTTTATATCTTGTTACTTATTTACCTACCAGAGTTTTCAAAGTACTGGAAACGCTATTTACTTCAAGTTGTACAACTTACAATGCTTCTACTACAGTATGAAGCTCCTTTGCATTTATTTTTGTTCTTTTACTTGATTATCCATTCACTCAACAACTGTTTGTTGGATGGTTGCTTTAAATGTAATAGCCAACAACAACAACAACAGCAACAAATATCCTTTCTACTTTTGTCCACTTGCATGTGAGTGGAATAGAAGAGGACAAAAAAAAAAACACAATAAAATTAAGTAGCATTTTCTACGGTGATTCTGGCTGTACAAAAATAGTGTGAAGTATGGTAGAGGACAATATGCACAAAGGAAGACCTTTGCGCATTGGGTTGTAGCTGCCATTTTATCGAGGAATTCGGGGCAGGCTTCAGAGAGGAGGTCAGATTTGACCAAACTAGAAGAATTGGGGGCATCAGAGAGCTCTTCTGGCTAGAACTCAGACCAGCATAATGGAATAGGGTGAGAAAAGCCAGGGCATTAAAACTAGAAAGCGAAAGTCACCAGGAAGTAGACATCATAGTGATTGAACATAATGAGGCCTTCATCCTATGAAATGAGGCTATTTCAGCACTATAACTTTTTTTTTTCTATAAAAGTTATGGCCAGAGCAATAGTTCAGCATGTGTGACATTTTCTTTGCAAGAAGCCAGTACCCCACATGCTTCCCTAAGCCAGCCAGGAGTGATTCCTGAGTGCAGAACTAGGAGAAAGAACTGAGCACCGCGGGGTGAAGAGATAGCATGGAGGTAGGGCATTTCCCTTACATGCAGAAGGATGGTGGTCTGGATCTCCGCATCCCATATGGTCCTCCCAGCCTTCTAAGAGTGCAGAGCCAGGAGCAAGCCCTGAGTATTGGCAGTTGTGACCCCCCCAAAACAAAACAAAACAAACAAAAAAAGAACTGAACACTGCCTATTGTGCCCCCCCAAAGAAAAAGTGTCTTTGAAAGACATTTGAAGTACAATGATATTCAATATATAGAATTGTTCTGAATATTCTGTTAAAAACAAGCAGACAGAAATAAGAGTAGAAGCAAGGACATATGTGTATAAATATGTTATCACAGTAATCAAGTCAATATAAAGGTTGATTAGGAATGAAACAGAGACAGGCAACATAGTAAAATTTCAATGTGGGCATCAAAGCCTAGAAGGTGATAGATATTTAGAATGACTGTAGAAAAGTAAATACATTTTATTTAGTTATCAGATATTTTAGACTGTAATTTGGATAACAAGCTTATAGCATCAATTTTTATTGTCTTGACTTACAATAATATTGATCATAATGTCTAAGCATTTTTTGTTAATTTTGGCCACAACGGGTGGTGCTCAGGGGTTACTCCTGGTTATGAACTCAGAAATCACTGCTGGCAGGCTTGGAGGGATATATGGGACACCGCAGAATGAACCAGATCTTCTCTGGATCTGCCGTGTGCAAGGGAAACACCCTAACACTGTGCTATCATTCCAGTTCCATATAATATTTAAGCTTTTAATGCTGCCCTGACATACCCACCAACAGAGTACAAACATCTTTCCACCACAGTCCTTATGTTCCACTTCTCTTCCTGCTTTTCCTACCACTTATTGGCAATTCACTTTTGCTGTCAATTTCTGTTTTTGGTTTTCCATTAGCCATTCTCTTGTTCTTTCCTTTGTTTCCATATTTACCTCACAATTGAGGGAGGTCAAGTACTTTAATGACTTCGTTTTGTGTTATTCTTCTGGGAAAATAGAAGCTTAGGAACAAAAATTAGTGAAAGTGTGGGCTTTATAAACCGCAGGAGTTGAGCAATATATAAAGAGTTGGATCAGAAAAGTTGAAATGTCTTGGAGAAAGTTGTATTAGAAATTTGGGTATTTCATTTTGGAAAAAAAATTTGGCCTAGAAATAAAACTCTGAGAATTGGACATGGGAGGTGGAGCCAGAGTAGAGAAGAGCCAACCTAGTAGATATGAGATGAGAAGGTTCATCCATGGAACTCAATTCTGGCAACATGGCCATAGTGATCATTGTATATCATAATGTGGGACATATTTGATGAATTACAAGCAAACATGCAATGCTAGGCAATCTCAACCATAGAAGCAGCAGAGGAAAGGGAGACATATAAAACAATTTTGAGAATTGTTTTATAGGGCATTTACTTTGCATGCTGCCGACATGAGATAGACATAGGTTGGATCCGTGACATCCCAAATGGTCCCCTGAGCCTGCCAGGATATATTTGTGAACACAGAGCCAGGAGTAACCCCTGAGCACTGCTATGTGTGGCACCAAAACAAGCAAATAAAAATAAACAAATAAGACATAGGGAAAGGAAAACTTTAAGCATATATTTAAACAATAGCAGAAAATGTTATTTGGGATATAATATTTGAGGATTATTGATGTAAAGATAGTATAAATATTACACTAGATAAATGAAAAGGAGGGCTTTATAATATATTTGTTTTTATTTTTCATTGCTTTAAACTTGAATATATGCTCACCAATTTACAGGAAAATGGTATAAATCATTTAAGAATTTACAGACAATAAAATGGTGATATTGAACTTTAAAATATCTTAAAGTTTCATGACTAGAATGGCAGAAAAAATCCATTTAAACAAATAATATTTGCATTGAAAGTATAATTTTTTGGCCATACCTGGTGATACTCAGAAATTACTCCTGGCTATGTGCTCAGAAATCGTTCCTGGCTAGGGGGACCATATGAGAAGCCAGGAGATTGAGCAGCGGTCCGTCCTAAATTAATCCATTCAAGGCAGATGCCTCATGCCCTGTGCCACCACTCTGGCCCCTGAAGTATAATTGTAATATGCATTTAACTCCCAATATTTTGTCCAATTGTATGGAAGGTTATATTGTCATAATAACTCTATAATTTTGATTGGCTTTGTATCAGGGGTGGCGAACCTGAGACTCCCGGCCAAAATGAACATGGCTCTTTGCTTCTTATCATTATTTTGTATACTGCGACTCTTTGCCAAGTTTGGATTTTGTTCTACTGCTTCTGAGGAGGGACCTCTGAGGAGAGATCTCTGAGCGCTGAGTCCCATCTCCCATCCCTTGGAAACAACTGCACCGGCCAGTGAGTGGGGGTGGGGGGGCAGTGTGACACATGTTGGGTCACATCTTGCCTAATGTTAGTTCTTAGTGTGGAGGACGCAGCACACCCTCACCATCACTGCAGGATTTTGACCCTCACTCAAAATGGCAAAATACAATATGTGTTTAATATATTATTGTTCAAATTAGATGCTTTTGTGTAAGTGTGTATCTGTTTTGGCAGGTCACTGCGTAGTGTGGTTCTCTGACTCTCACAGTTTAAAATTTTGGCTCTTTGTGACGAACTTGTTCGCCACCCCTGCTATATATGCTCTTCCAGATATACATATTCTAGATCAGAATATAATATATTCAATATAGATGTTGATTTCTAATGTAATTGTTTAAAATGAAGGATCATGTATTTTATGGAAAGAGTAAGAAAAGATAAATTCTAAGTATATATCACATTTAATATTTAAAAAATAAATATAACATTACTGAGAATTAATAAAATAATTTTACTTAATTCAAATTCTTGTATCTATTCTGCTCAGGTCCATTCAATAGAATTCTCTCTTACTTAAAGAATACATTTTGGGTTATAGAGAGATAGTACAGTGTGTAAGATATTTGAATGACCAGTTTTTTTTATTTAGGCACCATATGGATTTCCAAGTTTATCATCATGATCCCTGAGGGCAGAGTCAAGAATAATCTTTGAGCACCTCTGGGTATAATTACTCCCCAAAGAACAGTCAAACATTTTGAATGGGAATATTTTATAATATCATGCATATTAAACTAGGGCATAGTGTTGGGAGCAAAAAAATATTGCAAACTTTGCAAGCAATTTATATGGGTTCAATCACCCATACCTCATAAAGTCCCCTGAGCACTGTCAGAAGTTGTCCCATAATATAGAGCCACAATAAGTCCTGAATGCTGCTAGATATTGTCTAAAATAATAAAGGAGTGGCAGTGGAGAGGAAAAACATTGAAGATTATTACAAGGAATATGTGCAAGGGGAATACTGAAATTTGTACTTGCTGGGAAGGCCATAAATAAAATTCAAACGGTTTCAAATTCTAGGTTGGGAGAATAGTCAATTTGAAAATATAGCTTTTGCCAATGTTCTACTGTTTTCACACTTAAAATAAAACAATACCCAATTGGTTATAAATGTATCAAATAATAACGAATGTATGAAAAAAACTTAAGTCCCATGGAACAAAGAATTTGTCATGAATGAAAGAATTCAGTGCATATTTTATCATCTAAGATAAATACTATATAATATATAAAAAGAAATTATTTAACCCCTGCTTGTACTTTTCAGCAAAGTTAGTAAGGGTGTTTATTCATCATAAGCTAGACAAATTAACCAGGAACAAATAATAAAATGCACTGAGAATTGGGCCAGGGGTCAATCAAAGTAAATACAGGTGACCTTGCTGTCAGACCTGAAACTATAAACTACATAGAGAAAAATGTAGGCAAAAAACTCCCAAGACATTAAAGCTAAGGACATCTTCAAGGATGAAGTATCACTGGCCCAGCAAGTGGAAGAAAAGATAAACAAAGGTAACTGCATTAAATTGAAAATTTTCTGCACTTTAAAGGAAATAGTGGCTGGAATACAAAGGCCAGCCATAGAATGAGAAAAACAGTTCAACTTGTACCATGTCATAAGGGTTAATATCTAAGATATATATAAGACATTGAAATTTATGAGAAAAATAGAACCTCTAATCCCATACAAAAATGGGGAAGAGATATCATATGCAGGGGAGGGTATTCCTCCATAAAGAGTGGAGCCTGTTCCTTTACCAGCAGCACTGAGAACGAATGTTGTCCTCAGGTGAGCAGACCTTCCCTAAGGGTCAGCGCCAGAGGAGCAGAGTCACTCCATTCTGCTCTGTGGCCTACACTTCTAAGTCAATGAATACCCCAGCAAGGCATGTAGAAACACTACACTACAAGGATGACAATGGGGAAAAATGCAGGCCTCCTCTGCTTAGATAATAAAGATGGTAGCTCTGATGACCCCAATGTGCCAAACACCTATTGAACTTCACAGATAAGGACTTTATAGAAGAAATAGAGAAGATACTCATAGAATTCAAAGAAAGCATGGAACTAACTGAATGCACCACAAATAAGAACCAACAGGGTATGAAATAGAAATGAGAATAATCCAAAATGAAATAACAGAACTGAATACTTGGTAGGCAAAATGAAAATCTCAATGGATAGCATATTCAACAGAATTCAGCACTGAGGACAAAATCAGTGAGCTAGAAGATGAGATGCATAATAATACATATAACAAGATATTGGAAAAGAATATTGAAACATACAGTCAGACAATGGAAAAAATCCTCAAAGAATGTGAACAGACAAAAATAGAAGCCTTTAATAAACCAACATCAACATAAACAACATAAGAATCATTGGAGTTCCAGAAAAAACCAGGAAGAAAATTCTCAGGAAGAATCAACAGTCAAGGACATAATTGCATAGAAACCCAAAGAGCTAAAGAGTGCATGCTGCCAATAAAGATGTGGACCAAAAGAACCAAGCCATGAAATCAAGCTTACCGCAAACAGTGATAAGTGCAGATAGAAAACATAACTGCGGGTCCCGGGAGATAGTATGGAGGTAAGGCATTTGCCTTTCATGCAAAAGGTCATCGGTTCAAATCCCGGTGCCCCATATGGTCGCCCGTGCCTGCCAGGAGCAATTCCTGAGCATGGAGCCAGGAGTAACACCTGAGCACTGCCAGGTGTGACCCCCCAAAAAAAAAAACAAAACAACATAAAAAAGAAAACATAACTGCACAACTAATGATAATGACAGTGAGAGAAATAAAATGTCTGTCTCCAAAGCAATAGGAGGTGGTGAAAGAGGAAAGTGGGTGATATTGATGACAGAAAAGTTACACTGACAAAAACTGGTGTACATTTAATGACTGAAGCCCAACCACAAACAGTTTTGTTAACATAGTGCTTAAATAAAACAAATAAAAATTAAGAGTGGGTGAATAAATTAACAGACATTTCAAAAAAAAAAGAAATGAAGATGGCCAAAGGTACATGAAAATATGCTTACTTCACTAATCATTGGGGAGGTGCAAATCAAAACAACAATGAGATTATCTAACACCACAGGAACTAGCATACATCACACACACACAAAAAAAGAAGAAAGTAAGAGAGAGACAGAAAAAGAGACAGATATAGAGAGAACAATCAGTGCTGCCATGTATGCTGGGAGAAAGGAACTCTCTCTCTCTGTTGGTGGGAATTCAGACTGGTTGAGGAATTTTTGAAAAACTATATGGTTATTCTTCAAAATATTAGAAATTGAGCTTTCATATGACCCAGCAACCCAGGAACACAAAAACACAATACAAAAAATCTCCCACACTCCCACGTTCAGCACAGCACTATTTACACAATCCAGAATCTAGAAAAAACCCAGGTGCCTGTGCCTGGCAACAGATAAGTGGCTAAAGAAGCTGTGATACATCTGTATAATGGAATATCATGAAACTGTTAGGAAAAATGAAATCTTGAAATTTTGCTTATACTTGGATGGTAATGGAGACTATTATGCTGAGTGAAATTATCCAGATGAAAGGAATAGATATAGAATGATTTTACTCATTTTGGGAGTATAAAAAAAAATATAAGACAGCACAGTAACAATATCTAGGGACAATAGAAGTAAGAGTCTTGAGGCCCAGGCCAGTGTAGGAAGCTCACTACAAAGTATGGTAAGTATAGTTCAAATAGAGAAATGTCTACCAAGACAATGATAGCTGGACTATCATTGGACATCATTGGATATTCTGTACAAGAATTTGGTGCTGGAAAGGAATAAAGTGACTCGCAACATACCCCTCCATTGACAATACACAGATTACAGTGCCAAAAAAAAGGACAGAAGAAGATAGATAGTGATAGAAACAGGTAGGGATGGAGGGAGACAGAGAAGCAAATTGTCTGCCCTAGAGACACATGGAGGGGGGGCAGAATGGTGGACATCAGTGGTGGGAAGGGTGCACTGGTGAAGAATGGCTTAAATTGTATGACAGAAACCAAACAATGAAGCATTTTGTAACCACAGTGCATATATTAAGCAATTAAAAAAAGTTAGTACAGGTGAAAAGACCACTCTAAGTTTATAGAGAGGTTGTTCAGGAATGCCAGGACATAGTGGTAG
>PVKC010018116.1:0-20065 GCA_004027635.1 Crocidura indochinensis
AAGATATGCAGTGTAATGACTTGATATATAATGTAAATTTTACCAGTCAATTAACTCATCATTACATCTATACTATCATTTTGAAAGTGTAATGAGACTACTTCAGATCTATTCTCTTAAAATATTCAAGGATTTGTATAAGATTATTGACTCAAGTAACAATACTATACAATAGAAAATCAGAATTCAACATCATATATGAAAATTTATCCCCTTGACAAGCATCTCCTCACTTCTCCTACTTCCTAGGCTTTGAAGGATACCCTTCTCTGCTATATCTGTGAACTCACTCTAATTTTTTAATTCCACATGACACCATACAATGTTAGACTTTGATTGGATTTATCTTAATATTTTTAATCAAATCATTGTGAAATAGAAAGCTACAGAGTTGTTTATGATTGAGTTTCAGTCATACAATGTTTCAACACCCATCCTTTTCCCAGTGCACATTTCCCACCACCAATGTCCCTAATTTCCCTCTCAATTCCAGTCCCACCCACACCCAGTCTACCTCTTTGGCAGACACATCTCTCTCTTTCTCGCTCTCTTTCCCTCTCTCTCTCATTCTCTCCCATATTTCTTTTCTATGTACTGTGGTTTGCAATACTGTTACTGTAGGGTGATGCATAGCTATTTATATACCTTCAACAAACAGTTCTTGTTCAAAGTTATTTTTTAACCAGAATATTTTCCTTAGAAGCATATCCTAAGTATCTATTCATTTTGATGCCATTAATAATAGGATTGTTTTGAGCCAGACAGATAGTACAGCAGTAGGGCCTTGCACATGGCTGACACAGGATTGACCTAGGTTTGATCCCCACTGTCCTATATGGTCCTCCAAGCCAGGAGCTATTTCTGAGTGCATAGGCAGGAGTAACCCCTGAGCATCACCAGATGTGGCCCCCAAACCAAAAATAAATAAATAAAATAAAAAGGGAATTGTTTTCTTAAGTTTTCTTTTAAATAATTTACTGGTAATATATAAATTTAGCCTAAATGTTGCATGTTGTTTTTTGTTATTAAAATTTTCTAATATATACTTAAGATTATATCATTTGCAGGGAAAATTTTATTCCTTCCCCTGCTATTTAGAATTTTTGATTTCTTGCGGCCAGAGAGTTAGCATGGAGGTAAGGCATTTGCCTTGCATGCAGAAAGTCATTGTTTCAAATCCAGGCATCCTATATGGTCCCCCAAGCCTGCCAGGAGTGGTTTCTGAGTGTATGGCCAGGAGCAACCCCTGACAGTTGCCGAGTGTGACCCAAACCCCCCCCAATTTTTTTTATTTCTTATCTTCCCTCATTTCTGTGGCAAGAGAATGTTCATAGCTAGTACTTCTAGTTTTGCATTGAACAGTGTATTAAAAGTGAATCCTTGTCTTTTTCCTAAACTTAAGTAAAAAGTTTTGAACATTTCACTGTTCATCATGATTTTTGTTGTGTAGTTCTCTTATGTAGTCTTGATCATCTCAAAACATTTTCCTTTTAAGCCTATTTTGTTAGCATTAAAGTCCAGTAAATTTCCTATATCTGTTGAGGTGGTGCACATAATTTATTTATTCTGTAATGTGGTAAATAATTACATTTACTGAAATGTAAATTGAACAATTTTTGCAACCTAGAAATGAACCCTATTTCATTGACTCTCAGCCTTTTAATATATTGTTGAATATAGTTTGCTAATATTTTGTTCCGATGTTTTACATGACAATTCATATATTTATCTATAGATTTGTCTTTGTCTGGTTTGGGTATAATGTCAATGCTGGCCTTGAAAATGAACTCAGAATTGTTTTCTCCTCATCAATTTTATGGTAATTTGAGAAAATATAAACTATGAAGCTGAAGAAAATAAATTTATACTTCTTTTTCTACCTATAGAATAACTTTTAAGATTATAAGTCTTCTCTCAAACCCACAAAGCCAGCCTGGATGCTTTGAGCTTTTTGTTTTGTTTTTTTTTTCATGAGGTTAGTATCCAACAGTGATTTGGTCATTATTTTTCCAATGTAATAGTCAAGCTATTTCTTGGTTTTCCACCTATAAAGCCGCCAGGATTCTGCTTGTTATCTATAGGAGTCCACTATAGGAGCCAGACAAGATGGTTGTAATAAAAGGAATATAAGAGTAAATGAGTCAGTTGATATGTTCATAGATAAGGTATTATTTAGTAGGAAAGTAATACAACATTAATAATGCAACAGTGTTCAATAGAATATTGACTACTACATCCCTAACCTCTCTAGTTAGTCCCTCAGTCTTTCAGATAACCAAGTAATCTGGGTGAAGTAAGCATTAAAGAAGTAGATATCTTGACAGTTTCGTGTAGCTCTTAAAGACTAGAAATCACTTTTGTTCCTGGGGGGGAAAATCACATACTATGGACATCATTCCTGGTATCATACCTTACTGACTAAGGAAGAATAGAGACAAAGAAAAAAAATGTCAGTGATGTGAACACTTTTCTTCCTGAACATTGTAGACTGAGAGTGTGTTGAAACTTCCTTGCTGAACTCCCATACTTTCACAAAATTATGCTTATTTATGAGTAAGAACCAAGATTGATGCTTTGAGGTGGTATGATAGTAGAAAACTCTAATTCCAACATTTTGATAAAAATGTCAGTACAAATCTTAACAAATAGGTTTTGCAGGAATAGACAAGATAGTTCTAACATTTATTTGGCAGCAAAATAAACTCTGCCAGGACTGATCCTTGAGCACAAAGTCAGAAGTAAGCCCTGAGCATTGCCAGGTGTTGTCCACATCAAAACAAATAAGAATTGGGGCCAGAGAGATAGCACAGTGGCGTTTGCCTTGCAAGCAGCTGACCCAGGACCTAAGGTGGTTGGTTCGAATCCTGGCGTCCCATATGGTCCCCCTTGCCTGCCAGGAGCTATTTCTGAGCAGATAGCCAGGAGTAACCCCTGAGCACCTCCAGGTGTGACCCAAAACCAAAAAAAAAAATTAAAAAATAAACAAATAATGAAGATAGAAAATAATCACCCCGTTAAAAGTTTAAATAGGCCAAGTAATTTAATACATTTCACCAAAAGGAATGAAAACGAAAAATTTTAAAGTGTTTAACAGTGTTAGTCATGAAGGCAAATAAAAAATATAAAGAATTCCAACAAATTATTTTATGAATATCTATATTCTGATTCTAACATTTACTTTGAGAATTAAAAAAAAAATCCAGACTAGCTTGGGAAACTAGTAAGGAATCTTGACAATAGGGTGAGGAAGGGGGTGACAGTGACATTGGCTAGGTCAGGGAAGGAACAATACAACAATAGTGAAACAAAGGGGTCACTATGGAGGAGGATGGTGTGCTGAAAGGAGGTAAAATGTATCTGCCATCGGGGCCTGAGTGGTGGCACAAACCGTAAGGCGCCTTGTCTGCCTTGCGCATACTAGCCTAGGATGGACTGGTTCAATCTCCCGGCATCCCATATGGTCCCCCAAGCAAGAGGGATTTCTGAGCACATAGCCAGGAGTAGCCCCTGAGCATCAACAGGTGTGGTCAAAAAAAAAACAGCAAGAAAAAATGTATCTTCCTTAAAGGCAGGCTGAGAGGATAGTGGCTGGTGGAAGAAAATGGATAATGGTGATGGATTTGTGTTGGAACATTGTTTACCTGAATCTTAGTCGTGAATAACTTTGTAGTCATGATGATTCCATAATTTTTAAAGAAACAAAAAACATAAACACCCCCCAAATGAGAGACAATGATGGCAAATAAGCATATAAAAATAATCAACTCTTGGGGTCAGCATGGTGGCGCTAGAAGTAAGGTGTCTGCCTTGCCAGTGCTAGCCTAGGACAGACCACGGTTCAATCCCCAGAGTCCCATATGGTCCCCCAAGTCAGGAACGACTTTTGAGTGCATAGCCAGAAACCCCTGAGCGTTACCAGGTGTGGCCCAGAAACAAACAAACAAACAAAAAAATCAACTCAGATGTCATAGAAATTTCTAAGTTAAAGCAACAGTGAGATACTATATGCATACTAGAAAGACTCAAATCTAAACACTGACATCAAAAAGTATTAGCAGATCAACAAGAAGGACTCCCATTTTTTGCTAATAAGTATGCAAAACAGTAAAGTAATTATTGAGGACAGGCCTTATAAAAACCAGTTACATCCACTCATTTAGCAATCAGGCACTTTAGTATTCATCCAAATGAGCTAAAAACATGTCCACACAAAACCTGCACAAAATGTTATAGCAGCTTTATTCATAATTACTCAAACTTGGAAGCAACGAAGCTCTCTTTTGGTAGGTAAATGGATAAATAACTGTATTATATAAGACAATACAATACTATTCAGTGTTAAAAGGAAATGAGTCACCAGACATGAAATGAACCTTAAGTGCATATTATTAAGTGGGAGAAAAGCCAATATGCAAAGGTTACATGCTGTATGATTCCAATTATATGACATTCTAGGAAAAGCAAAACTTGAGACAGTAAGAAGATCAGTGTTTGCCAAAAAAACAGATGAGGCAGGAATAAATAGGTGGAATATGGGATTCTTAGAGTAGGCAAACTGTTCCAAAAATTATGATATTGGGCACAAGACATTATTGAATGTTCCCTGTTCAAAGAAGGAATAACATCAAAAGTGACTTCTAATATTTAAACTATGTATTTCAATTAATATTATGTCAATAACAGATTAATTGTAATGAATACATCAACATCACACTAATGTAAGGCACAAGAAAAGAAATAGTGGAGGAAACAACGCTATATAATAATACATCTTGCTATTTGTTCAACTTTCCATAAACCTAAAAATTCTTTTTTGTTTGTTGTTTTTTTGTGTGTGTGGTTTTTGAGTCACACCCAGCAGTGCTCAGGGGTTACTTCTGGCTCCATGCTCAGAAATTGCTCCTGGCAGGCACGGGGCACCATATGGGACGCCGGGATTCCAACCCATGACTTTATGCATGAAAGACCAAGGCCTTACCTCCATGCTATCTCTCTGGCCACAACATCTTTTTTTCTTTTTCTTTTTGGCCAACACCGGGCGGTGCTCAAAGGTTACTCCTGGCTGTCTGTTCAGAAATAGCTCCAGGCAGGCATGGGGAACCATATGGGACACCGGGATTCGAACCAACCACCTTTGGTCCTGGATCAGCTGCTTACAAGGCAAACGCCGCTGTGCTATTTCTCTGGGCCCTAAAAATTCTTTAAATAGTAATTTCTAGTAATTTTTTTTTCGGTTTTTGGTCACACCAGGCAGCACAAGGGTTACTCCTGGATTTATGCTCAGAAATCGCTCCTGGTAGGCTCGGGGGACCCTATGGGATGCTGGGATTCAAACTACCATCCTTCTGCATACAAGGCAAACGCCCTAACTCCATGCTATCTCTCTGGCCCCAGTAATTTCTAGTAATTCTTAAAATGAGAAATAACTTAGGATTTCACAAACATGTATTTAGAATAGCCCCAAACTGGAAATATTCAAATGTCTTTGAATGAGTGAATACTTAAACAGTGATACACCTCTATCATGAAATTATAGTCATAAAAATATTGATAATGCAAATAAAATATGAAAGAAAACATACTGAGTGGTGCGAAAGTCTATCTTTAAAAATTATAGTTTGTATAGTTCCAATTGCATGATATTTTTAAGATGACAAAATTTTGGAAGTGAAGACCAGAACAGTGTTTGCCAGAGGTTCAAGAAGATGAGGAGAAAGGGATGAATCAGCATATAAAGGAATATGTGGGAACACTGAGTGATGTAACAGTTCTTTCATATCTGGAAGTTAATACTTATGAGAGCAAGATGCAGCAGTTGATAAAATTTGCATAGAACTAAATGTTTATGTCTGCAAACAACTAACTATGTGCAAAAATTATGATATCTTTTTTTTTTTTTTTTTGGTTTTTGGGTCACACCAGGCAGTGCTCAGGGTTTACTCCTGGCTCCATGCTCAGAAATTGCTCCTGGCAGGCATGGGGGACCATATGGGGCACCGGGATTCGAACCGATGACCTTTTGCATGAAAGGCAAACGCCTTACCTCCATGCTGTCTCCCAGGCCCAAATTATGATATCTTAATAAGATCCATGGATCAATGTTGATTTCCAGGTCAAGATACAATAGTTCTACAAAATCCCGCCATTGATGCAAGGTTGGTGAAGGGTATATAAAGTACCTCTGAATATCTTATATATATTATAATACATGATAACATATTAGAACTATAATTATTTCAAATTAAAACACATTTAGCATGAGAAGCCAATAGTATGCACAATAATGGAAGTGAAAAGGGCCACAAATTGTGAAATATATGGCTTATCAAAATGGAGTAACATAAGTTTTATATAGAATAAAAAATTTTAAAAATCGCTAATCCACTGAAATATAGTACATACGTCACAGAAACTAAAAAAAAAAGTTTAACCAAAATATAAAAATGGGATGTTGTCCAAAGTAATTAGTGAAATAAGAACTGAAATTATATTGACATACAAAGCATTTATTCTGTGAAATGGGTTTAAAATTTATATATACATACCTATATACCCACATGTCTAATACTGAGTAATATAGATACACTAGTACACAAAGTTATTACTTATTACTTATTTTTAAAATATAAAGGCATATGTAAGTGAAAAACAAAAATATATGGGAAAAAGTCACATAAATGCTTATTGTGGTTTTTCGAATGGTTGATTGGAGGAGATTGCAAATCAGAGAAGAGGGAAGAATATCTAATATAATAATTCATAATATGAAGGAGAAATCGATGCTTATTTTATTATTTAGGTATCTACTTTTTCCACAAGTTTGATTTATTGATAAAGTTTGCATTGTTGAATATAGGGTAGGGGTGGCCACACCAGCAGTGCTCAAGGTTCAATCTGGGAATTTCTCAGGGGACCATATTGGATGTCAAGGATTGAACCCAGGTCAATCACATGCAAGGCAAGCCCTGTTACCCACTATTACCCCAATCCCAATTAATACATTTTAATATATTTTAGTTGAACCTCAACATTCATTTACATAGCTATAAGAAAGTAAAGCTTGAGTCTACACAACTGATTATTGTCAAATCATCTAGAACACTGAAATTCAATGAATATACATTCCACAATTCACATAATTAAAATGTCATAATAACTTAATAGACAATGATCAAAATTTTAAAACAATTTTTTGCTTAGCATCTACCCAAAACTTACAGATCAAAAAGATTTCGTAACCAGTTCCCTTATGTGTAGGTTTATAAGAATCAAAACACTAAAGTTGTGGTCCTGAATTAAATCGCCAGGAAAATTCATTGCCTTAATAACACTATGAAATGTCTTGGTGCCAGACAAGAGGTACTCCATTAATGCTGACTAGAACAACATAGCTTTGAGACTTGGATCACAGAAGCTTTCCCTCATTAAAAAGAAGCCCATATGGCTCCCAAACCCATCTAAGACCCCCAACTATGTGCTTCCTTCAGCCTCAGATCTTTAATCAACACAGATGCTGAGATTTTAGCCAAGGTGCTTGCCCTGCATCTGAATAAACTGTTCCTGCAATTAATTAACCCAGACCAAGCAGTTTTTGTGCTGGTCACAGATCCTCTGGCAACCAGAGGAGACCCTCATCCATCATCTCACACCACCAAACTCCCATTTATAAACCAATTTCTTGCTCTGAGGAGAGAGTGGGCCTCTTTACAACTTAAAAATTATCAAGAAATTGGCATAAAATTTTGTATTTTCCTTTTTTACTTTCTAAAGATTCTATCTCATCATACTGTAGATTAGTCCATTATATTCAAAAAAGTTTCTTCACTTTTTAGTTATATACCAAAAGACATTTTTTGTGAAACACATATATCTAATTCTAAATAAGAACTAATTATTCATACTTCTGACATCATGTATACACTATCAAATGAATTCTACTTTTTAGTATTGATTTATGCTAGAAGCAATTTCAAATCTAAAATCCTGTCAAAAGTATTGTATTTTAAGAGAAAACATTATTATGATTCTTCCTCAAAGATTTGACATTATTTTTGAGGCCTGGAATAGAAAGTAGAAAAAATTACACAGGGTTATAAATCCATAATATTTTAAGATCAGCAAGCTTTTATTTTTCATGAATAATTATTTTCCTATTAACTAAGGAAGGATTAGAAAATTTTAGATAGAATTAACATAAAATTAATAGAATTAACAGCAATGCAATGTAATGGCAGTGGGAAGTAGGAGAATTTCAACACATTACTTTAAGTCTCTAAAGTTTTGTTTCGCTTTGCTTTGACTTGTTTAGTTTTGCTTCCTTTTGTACTGTAATGCAAGTAATCAAACCCAGGTCTCATGTGTGCAAGGCATGTGCTTAATCACTAAGTCACATCCCAGTAATCATTCTTACAATTATAATTATTCTTATTCCCCAATTTATGTTTTCTAACATTAAAAAAATGGTGTCTTTGCATTGTACCATATTCTTCCATTCTATTTTTTTGAAATGGGAAACCTCTAAGCAGTATGCAGTCCCCGCCTAATGATTCTCAACCAACCATGCTAGTGATTCAATGCCAGGGTGCAAAACTGTGGTGCTTTTCAGATCCCAGAATGCCCATGATTACCCAGATCAACTCCATGGTGCCTGTGGGCCTCTAGGGCCACACCTAGATACCATTCCCTGCTGAGGATTAAACCAGGATTAGTCTCTTACAAAGCATGCCATTCTGTCCCACAATTTTGACATTAAGAAAATCTACTCTTACCAAAAAAAAAAAAAAAAAAAAAGAGCTGCTCATTTTCATTTTTCAATTATACTTTTAGATACGTTTAAATAAATCAACTAATATTTTTACGACTTATAAGGAAGTAAATTAAAATTAAAGTACACTTATAAAAACAATAGTTCAATATGCCCTTCTATTTATATGCCTTTATATGTCACCATATTTAACATTAGTTTTTATGACAGACTCTCTTAAATGAAGATTATTTAATACTATAACATCTTTAATTTAATTAGAAGCAATAAAAATACTAACACTTAAACCTCTTTACATACACCTAATTCCAAATAATGCCATGAAAATATTATCTTTAAAAATTTATGACTGGGGGCCGGGTGGTGGCGCTGGAGGTTAGGCGCCTGCCTGTGCTAACCTAGGACGGACCGCGGTTCGATCCCCCGGTTCCCCATATGGCCCCCTGTGCCTGCCAGGAGCGACTTCTGAGCAAATAGCCAGGAGTAACCCCTGAGTGTCACCGGGTGTGGCCCAAAAACCAAAAAAAAAAAAAAATGTATGACTATCATTTAGTGAAATAAATGTAAAAGCAAAACATATATCAAATTTGAATTAAACATTTTTAATACTTTTGTACATATACATCAAAGAAAAAGTCTTTATAAGATACTATTAAGTATCATTTAAAGACTTTCAGATTTAAAATCTGGGGAAAAATAAAAGTTTTACTTTATGGAAAAAACTCATTTTCTTAAACCTATTAGGAATGGTACCGTTTCCTATAGCACTATCTCTTAATTAAATTCAATCTTAATTAAATTGCTCTCAGGAAGTAGCAAAATAAAACAATTTATGCATCAATCTATAAAGCTGACATAAGCTACTATTATTAAGGCAACATTTCAGATACATGAGACTGAATGTATTCACATTATACATGTATGTAGAAAGTAGTTAAAATTATTTTTATATGGAAAGGAAAGAATGGCTGGATATTTTATTACTTAACTCTAAAGATGGAAAATATCTAATTTAACTGTTTTTGATTAATAAAACTATTTCACCACTATTTCGTTTTACATAAACAATTGTAGTCGTTTGTTTTGATGATAATATATCATTAGCATTCTTACAATCTCACAAAGACCTTTGTAGAAAAGATCTCCATATGGAAAGGACTATAAGATTCTTATAGCAATTTTAAAAAATGTAACCCCACTAAATGACATAGAGTAAGACACACATTTACTGAAATGTGTTCATAAACAAGTGAGATTATAGTAAGGTTAATGTTTCATATTGATTTGTGTGTTTGACAGACAGTTGCATTGTAAATATACTTGGCAAATAATTTTAAAGCATTCTAATGATTCGCTTTTTAAATTCATTTTAAACTCGTAAATATTCTTTCTTGCTTTCCTTATTTAGCAGGGAAAAATTTTTCCTGAATACTTTTAGTTTTTGTTTTCATTGAGATAGTGTTTGCATTTATATAACAGTATATATATATATTGGTTTTTTGGGCCACACCCATCTGATGCTCAGGGGTTACTCCTGGCTAAGCACTCAGAAATTGTCCCTGACTTGGGGGACCATGTGGGACGCTGGGGAATCGAACCGCGATCCTACCTTGGCTAACGCTTGCAAGGCAGACACCTTACCTCTAGCGCCACCTCTCTGGCCCCAACAGTATATATTTTAAGAATACAATTTCACATCTCTTTAGAGTATATATTCCCACACAACTATTATCACTGAAGAATCCAAACACCACTATTATTGCCCTTTAGAGCTGTTCTCCTTTTTGATACCCCTTCAAAGTTTTTCATTTTAAGAAAGTTGACAAACTTGAGAGATAAAACTTAAGTGGGTAAAGTGCTTGCCTTGCATTACAAGCAATAGTATATGTGACCCTGAAAGTCGCACAGATGGATCAGGTGATCCTTAGCACCACTGGGATCGATCATCATCTCATACTTGGGTCTTTACACTGAATCTTAGATCCAGTTGGCCAAGAAATACTGAACACTACTTCAGAGTCCAAAACGAAAATCAAATCAAACAAAAATAATACTGTGGTGGTATACTTAGTAACAGGGGAAGATATCAAAATACATAATTTTGTAAAGTAGTAGTACAAAATATCATGCACAATATAGATTTCTTATTTACAATAAAGTAAGTATACATATGTACATATGTAGCATATGTAGTATATATGAAGATAAGTGTACAAATACCCATGTTTTGTACATGTCTAGTAAAGTGTCTAGAGGATTTTTATTTTGCAAGATAAATGTAAAGTAAATATTTATTTTGTAAAATAATTAAAATGATTTCAACAGATTTTGGTGTTTATTTTTCATTTATTGCTTTTCTTTTCCAAATACTTTAATAATTGCAGCTTAATACAGAAATGCAATCTTACAAATTTTAAAGTACAGTAAAAGTTGCTTTTGCATGAATATTATTATCATTATTTTATTTTTGAGAACACTTAAGTACTATAATTTTATAACTGGTTTCCTCGTCAAAGTCTGACTTTCTGGCAAAGCCTATCCCTTGCATGCATGAGACCCGAGTTCAATACCCTGTACTGATAAAAATAAGTTAAAATGCTATACTCAGCACAAAAATTAGAGTTCTAATCTCTGACCAGAATATTTGGTTTAAGTAGAATCCAATCCCCTAGAATTGTAACTATCCACAAAAATTACATGAAAATAATCTAATTGATCTAGAAAATCTTATTGGAGGAAACAAATGAGATAAAAATATTTCCAGTAAAATATAGATCAATCCTCCAGTAAGCAATGCATTTCTATGTATATATGGAATGAAAGTATCTATCTCTAAATATTAACTGTATATAATATGGAATCTATTTTTGATTATATGAAAAGAAAAAATTTACTCCACTAGACTTATGGGGAAATACTCAGCAATATATAAATCAAGCAAGATTTTTTTTTTTGGTTTTTGGTTTTTGGGTCACACCTGGCAGTGCTCAGGGGTTACTCCTGGCTCCATGCTCAGAAATTGCTCCTGGCAGGCACGGGGGACCATATGGGGCACCGGGATTCGAACCGATGACCTTTTGCATGAAAGGCAAATGCCTTACCTCCATGCTATCTCCCGGGCTCCATAAATCAAACAAGATTTTAAACTTGTTTAAATTAAACAAGATTTTTAAAGAAGTAAAATGAGCAAGTAATGTACTCTCAGATTATTGTCAAGAATTGTATTTACAGTCTACTTAGAAAAGTTGTTCCTTAGTCATATCCCTCATTGATAACCATTGATTTCTGAAATAGATCAAGACAATAACAAAATCTAGATTGAGAATGAAGTGTTGAGAAGGTGCAGATATCCCCAAAAGATCCATTACTGGGAAGCTAAAGTGTTGTTGAGTTTTCTCTATGGGTGCTGAAATTGACTGAATAATGACTTGTAAAAGAGAATAAAATCATGATATAAATATCAAAGATTCTGTGTGTATAGAAGCATGAGAGGAATAGACATAGAAGCTGCAAACAAGAAAGAGTTGCTGATTAAACAGAATACTACAGTAAATGAAAGCAATGAGGTTGTTGAACCATTCTCCTTGGATTGAATTAATATAACTATGGAAAACAGAGTCATGTTCACTTAAGTTGTTTTTGTCCTCACAGATCTAAGTTTCAGTTGAAGCCAGGAAAAAATTCTATGCCAAGTCAAAGGAAACAGGAGGTTTTGTTTATCATAAAACAGAGTTCCAGAAATAATACAATGGAAATATTAGTTCAGTCTAGGTATAAAGAGATAACTGTGGGTTTAACTCACTCTTCATAATAACTCAAGGTAAATGCAAATATTATCTCCTATTTTCCAGTTGGAAAATAAAGGCCAGAGAGATTAAGTAATCTTTCAATATCACTTGACTAGTAAGTAGCACATTTGGGATTCAAACCAGGCAGTCCAGGTCAAAAGTCCACACTTTGATCACTATTTTTTTTCTCCAGCCATAAGAATGTAAAAATGAGAATATTGAAAAGAAGAGTTCGAGTAGACGAAGGAACAATGTAAAAGCCCTGAAACGAAGTTTGGCAGCACCAGCAATGTCTAGAAGATAGTCTTCTTTGGGTTGACTTAGAGGCAATGTGTGTTTCTTTGTAAATACTTCCATAGATATAAAAAAATTGATTATTACATTTATCAATCTTATCATTTCAAATACCAGTATGTATATGTTCATCTCTAATATCATAAGAAAAATTAAAAAATGACAAATAACTAGTGAATATATGTGATACACAAGATAACTTATATTACACATACAAACATGCACACAAACACACACTGAACACACAAACTGATGGTAAACATGCATATCAAAAGTTGTGATTTCAGGGGTCAGAGTTATGGTGCAGAGCGTAAGCCTTGCGTGAGCTAGCCTAGGACGGACCACGGTTCAATCCCTCAGTGTCCCATTTAGTCTCCCAAGCCAGGAGTGATTTCTGAGTGCATAGCCTGTGACCCTGAGCGTCACTGGGTGTGGGCCAAAAAACAAAGAAAAAAAGTTTCAATTTTAGTACACTTAGATTGTTGAATGTAATCTTTTTTTATATTTTATTTAAGCACCTTGATTATTACATACATGATTGTATTTGGGTTTCAGTCATGTAAAGAACACCACCCATCACCAGTGCAACGTTCCCATCACCATTGTCCCAAATCTCCCTCCTCCCCACCCAACTCCCGCCTGTACAGGCTCTCCATTTCCCTCATACATTCTCATTATTAGGACAGTTAAAAATGTAGCTATTTCTCTAACTGAACTCTTCACTCTTTGTGGTGAGCTTCATGAGGTGAGCTGGAACTTCCAGCTCTTTTTTATGTCTAAAAATTATTATTGCAAGAATGTCTTTCATTTTTCTTAAAACCCCTAGATGAGTGATACCATATTGTGTTTTTCTCTCTCTCTCTCTGACTATTTCACTCAGTATAGTAGATTCCATGTACATCCATGTATAGGAAAATTTCATGACTTCATCTCTCCTGACAGCTGCATAGTATTCCATTGTGTATATGTACCACAGTTTCTTTAGCCATTCGTCTGTTGAAGGGCATCTTGGTTGTTTCCAGAGTCTTGCTATGGTAAATAGTGCTGCGATGAATATGGGTGCAAGGAAGGGATGTTCCTGAATGTAATCTTATAATATTATTTTTTAACAATTTTCTCTTGATAATACCTCTGGAAAACAGTAATGTTTTGTTTTATTTATGTAAAACAAGAGAAAAATATAGTAAAACTAAGAGAAGCTCAACGAAAGAAAATCAACCTTCAAAAGAGACAGATCTGCTTATATTTCATTTATAAACATAAACTATACTAAATTAATACAAAGTATTTAACTTTAGGCTTTTAAATAAAGAAGGTACCAATATTAGAACATTTTGGTCAAATTTAATTAGCATTTAAAAACCTCATTGGGATACTCTGGTTTCTTTTCAGATCATATAAATCTTTCTCTTTTTACTAAATCCACACTGAGGACCTACAGACAAGCTCCGCAGGACAATTCCTGCTTTGTGAGCACCCCACATGCCTGAGTTTGATCCTAGTGCCACAACAAAGTGTGTGAACAGAAAAAAACGTGTGTGTGGCCCGTAGGCATCACAGAAACAAAACAGTAAAAGGAAGGGAAGACAAACATTTCTTAAACTAAGTGAAATATTTTAAATGGTCAGTGTATTCTAACTCAACTTGCATGTCCTTTATATCACCTATAAAACCAGAAAACTTTTTAAATATATTTTTAAATATAAAATCAGTATTTATAAAATAATTAGGTAAAAGAAAATTGGATCTTCATTTAAAAAATAAAAGTAACAGAAAGCAAAGCTGTTTTGGATTTGAATTACACAAATATTGCCTTCATTCTTTACTTCCCATTTCTAGTGTACACCTGACATCCGACAAAGGTTTTAACTAATAAGCAAATTTAATACTTCAGCTGTTAACCAGGCCTTAAATCTGACCAGTTTGGAGCGCCTTCAAATGAGCCAGATGAGAAACTACTTAATTAGGATTTTAATTATTTTCTTGCATTCTGATAGTATCTGGGAGTCACTGAGAAGCAGCTTGTTACTGCAGTTTCTCAGCTGCTAGCACTGTTCCCCAAGGCTGTGTTTGTGGTAAATTCCCAGCTCCAGGGAGCACCAGATAGAAGCTGCATACTGTTGCGCTGGGAGGTTATGCAGCCGGTTGGCCTGAACTTTGTTGTAGCCTGAACTCCATCATCTCAGTGGGGCACAACTGTCTCCTTTCAGTAGGACGAAGTTAGTGTATTTTGGCCTCAGAATCATGTTGTATCTTTGAACTTCTCTGAGTTCCTACAGTGATTGAGTTCTAAGTAATAAAGTAAGTCTGTTATTGATGACTTTAGCTTTTTAAACTGAACCAGATAAAATGAATATTTATGTAGGGAGTTAACGTGTTTCAACATCAATATTCTGCCTACAAATTTGTTTTATTTTACTTAATTTTTTATTTATTTTGCAGTACTATTATTTATGTTCTTAGTGTACAGTTACTGCACCTCCATCACAACCAAAGTGCCAAAATGCTCCACCACTATTCTCATGTCACCTCTAGTCCACCTTATTTTTCTCTGCACCACTCCCCTGTCCCCTGGGAAATTTCAATTTTTTAAAGGTGAAAGAATTAATGGGTCCTAATTTATGATCATATAAAAAATCTATTTGTGTTCAGAAATGTCTCACGAGAATAAGATAGAGATTTAGGCATTTAATAATTTTGTCTAATTGTTATTTAACTTGTAGGTTGCAGTTAAGAAGCTTATGCTCACATAAAAATAAGTAGAGGGTTAACTCCTTGGATTTGTTATGATGGTGTTTTATTTTGAAGCCTTACTTTAATGTCATCCATTAGAAGGGAAAGATTTCATTTGAGGGTTACATTTAATGTTATCCCAGAATTACTATGGAAACATCTCCAAGCTCCTATCTCATTAATATTCAGGCAAGTTCATTTGGTGGACAACAGTGGCAGATGGAAATCTATGGAAGACACTTTAATTTTTGAGATACAACATTCACAATCAAATACTAATTTTTATAAAAAAAATTTGTCTAAAATTTTACCAATGATAAGTAGATGGCTTGCTCTTTATATAAAATGAAATTATCCAATTGGCTAAAGCTGAAAATGAAACCACGAAAAAGCAGAGTTTTCATTGACTAATAGCAGGAGGAACAAAAAAAGAGAGCCAAAACTAAGGATTTGAAATATTGCTGGCTTTGAAGGCAAGGCCAGCATCAAAGCCAAGAAATGAGTCTTAGAAATGAGATTGATCCTCAGTATTACCAATTTTTTTGTTAAAAAAAAAAAGAACTTTGAACCTAAGACCACAGGAGATTAAGTCTGCTATTAAAAAGTTGGAAACAAATTCTTGTACCTTAGTCCAATATTCCAGTTAAATTGATACTTGGTTGAGACCCCAAACAAATCCCAAAATTCTGTTGAACATACTAGGATTTCTGACCTTTAGACAGAGCTAATAGATGGGTTGTTAGTTCTGTTATTTATATAACCTTGTTCTATACCTAATTTATCTGTTTCTCTCTCTTTTTTTGTATCCCAGCACTATCTTCTTTTTTTCAATCTTCCCTGATCCTCGTTAGTGCTGTTAATCATAGGTAAGAACAGAAAATATTAAGTATTTATATTGTATTTTCCAAAATGTAAGCTGAAAGCCACTTATGATATTACTGACACGATGTTAGATGTTCAAGTAAATCCTATTAACTGTGTGACTGTTTAAATATTCCTGCTCCCTGATAATAGAGTAGTCATCGTCATCAGAAGACTACAGTGGCTCCAGAAGTCCTTTCTTTGGATGCCTCCGACCCCTGCTTCCCACTCAACTTTAGGCTAGTCTGAACAAGGTTACAAACTTACTCAGGATCTAACACCCAAGGCCTAGATCCATTACATTTATAACAGCACAGTTAGGAAATATATTTACATTTTAGATCAAGATAGACTAATATTAATTCATCAAATACATGACATTTAACTTGAGAACCACACAAAGACAAATCCAAACTGAAACAGTAGTTTGTAAATAAGTGCATTCGAGTTACCATTTTGAAGTGAGGGTCACACATGACGTTTTTAGTAGATATGGTTTGTTTTTATCTTTTTATCTCTTTTATCCAGTCTATATCTTCTAAATATTGGTGCTGAGTCTTTAACAATCTACAGTGCTCCTCAGAGAAGCAAGATCAACTGCATGCCACTGCTGGCATCCTCTGGAAGAGAAAGAGGCTTATATGTTCTTTCATGCCACACTTTATTGTAAAGCAAAGCAAAAAGGAGTGTCACTCAGGGTGTGTCAGAGTTCCCTTCAGTAAGTTGCATGAAGAATTCATTATATTAGATATTACATTATTGCAGGATTTGCTGGGAAGTTTGTTGTCTGGTTCTGACTAAAGTCATCGAAGGTCAAAAGACTGTGCAATCAGGTGATATGGGGAAAGGGAGAGAGAGGGCAAACTAGAATCTGAGAAGACAAATTAGACTAGCAAATCGCAGGTAGGATGCATAAGTCAGAGTAGTTTTTGCTGCCCTAAACCAACCTTCTGATGGAATTGCTGAAATTCTTCCTTCTGATCATTTTTTTCCTTTTGCTGGGAAGAATCACATTCACTGGTATTCAAAGAAAATCTTGTACAAGTTTTTTTCTAAGATGGCACCACAGACAGAAAGTCTGGGAAATACAATTGCAAAGTTACTAAGTTAACAAGATTTAAGTACACCATTTTAGGACAGAATTCTATTACTGTCAGAGATTATATACAGCAGCAATATGCCTGAAAGGACATCTAGGATATTTTGACTTTTTCTAGCCTTCCCTCTCATTTAGACCATGCCCTTCAAAAACAAAAATAAACAAAAATAAAAACAAAATAATATCTTAAATCTTATGACAGATTATCTTTTAACATTTTTGCCTAAACGCTAGCTTTATGTGCTTACAGGATCTTCAATCAAACTGTAAGGACTGATCCCAGAGCCAAATGGCTGAAAAACAGAAATACCAGGGTACTGAGGAAAGCCTGTTCTTCCATGGTGCCATATTCATAGAAAAACAAAACTTTGGGGGTTGATGTATAGAAAACAGATCATGACAGATAAAGAAAATAAAATTATTTTGTGGGGGGAGGGCAGAAAATGGCAGGTGAAAGTCAAAAGAAGAAATAATTTTTTTTTTTTTTGGTTTTTTGGGCCACACCCGGTGATGCTCAGGGGTTACTCCTGGCTATTCGCTCAGAAGTCGCTCCTGGCAGGCATGGGGGACCATATGGGGAACCGGGGGATCGAACCGAGGTCCGTCCTAGGTTAGCACAGGCACCTTATCTCCAGCGCCACCGCCCGGCCCCAAAAGAAGAAATAATTTAAGTATACCTTTTAAAAGTGAAAATTTCATAAAGAGCAGAGAGAAGCTTGTAGAATATTTTATCAGCCTTAAACTTATCCATATGGAAAGCACCTGAAAATTCATGGTATACTTTGCAATACATTATAAAATGCTGACATATTAATTTCATGTGAATTGACAACAACCCTGCGGGAAGAAAAATAAAGCTGTATCGTAGGTATGCAATGTGATGTCTCAACCACAAAAACATATGAGCAGTGGTTCTCAAGCTTACTCAGATGGAAAGCACATGAAAATCAGGGCATTATTTTCAGAAGAGCATAAATTTTGATAGATATTTAACACCATGTGAGCTGAGAACAGTTTTGCTCAAAGACAATGTGACAGTGTATACATAATATGAAATTGCTAGCATGAACACATATGTCCTCAAAATCAAAATAACCACTTGTTTCCAATATTCCAAATAAGAATCTCTTATTGCTTATTCATAATCTGTTCTACATCTATTAGTTCAGTTCACCATGAAATAAAAAGGATTTCAGATCTGGTGAATCCTTTCTTTTGCTCTAACAACCCAGATTATTGGCCTGCTTATCACATCACTACAACTCTTCTTTTAGCCCATCATGAGATAAAATGTACTTAGTACTGTCAAAACCCTTTCTTATCTAAGCTTCCTGGTACTATTGTTTTGGGTTTTGTTTGTTTGTTTGTTTTTCCTTTGACAACCACCCTTGGTTTTGCACAGAGCTTCCTCCTGGTTCTGCACTCAGTGATCACTCCTGGCAGTACTTTGGCAAACATATGTAATCCAGATCGCCTGAAAGCAATATAGGCACCTTGCCAACTAGCTATACTATCACCCTGGCCCCCTCACTGCACTATTTGGGGTTAGAATATTATTAGTATTATGATGTTTATTTTTATAGATAAGAAATTCCAGGGGCCTGAGCAGTGGCACAAGCTGTAGGGTGTCTGCATTGCACTCACCCAGCATACCATATGGTCCCCCAAGCCAGGAGCGATTTCTGAGTGCATAGCAGGAGTAACCCTTGGGTGTCACTGGGTGTGGCCAAAATAAAACGAAAGGAAGGAAGGAAGGAAGGAAGGAAGGAAGGAAGGAAGGAAGGAAGGAAGGAAGGAAGGAAGGAAGGAAAGAAGGAAGGAAGGGCAAAGAAGTAAAGAAGAAAAAGAAATTCTGGTTACTGATGTAAAAAAAAGGCAAGAACTCTAACCTCACTATTCTAGTTTCAAATTTTATTTTTTCAGCTTAATATAGTTCTGAAATATTTAGTTCATTTCTGCAATCTTATTTTCTGTTTTTTTTTGTATTTTACTCAGTATATTATGATTTATTCTTTTTTTGCAGCTGGGTTATCTCTGCATTCCTATATTCTTATCTGACTAGCACTTTCTTAAGCTATGTGTTGAAGAGCTGAACAGTGATCAACTCTGGATCTTTAACTTCTCTGCCCAGCCTGGAGATTTACAGTCCCAACTCTAATCTCAAGTTTTCATATGACAATTTGCCTTATTTTTAGAAATGTCAAACATAAGAATTTCTATCAAGCATTGTTTGTTATTGTAGCAACATTATTTAGTCATAGGGTATTATTAACCATGCTGTAAAAAAATGCTTTGGATGAATTTTTATAAAACTGAATTATAAATACTCAGGAATAACAGTGTCTGAACAGATTAAAGGCAATATTTTATGTAATTTGTATAAAGATATCCTTCTTGTATTGTTTTTAAAGTAAAACCAATATCTACCTATATATTTTGTCTTAAAGCTTTCTAGATGCTTTGCTCTACTCATTAAATACTTGTGGCATTATTACTCATAAACATAAACATTTCTCAAACCGAAAT
>PVKC010018117.1:0-19739 GCA_004027635.1 Crocidura indochinensis
GCGTGGATACGGAGAAATTCCCAGTCTGACGTCACAATCAGGGGACCTTGCTTTGCAGAATACTTGCTATAGCCGGGTTTCTGTCTAATGAGGTATTCCTGGGTGTTTCCACCCTAGGATGGACCTCTGGGAGAGCAAGTCTTTTTGGGGCTGGTTGGCCCACTCCCACGAGGTCCGGATGACAGCAGAGGACAAAGAATCACAAAGAAAAGACAAGACTTACAGTTCTTAGCAGTCAGCCCTACTGGGCAGGCGTGGATAACTGTCCTTCATATTCAAGGACAAAATTTACTACAATGTTTAGTAACTACAATGTTAGATAACTAAGAAATAGTACTCAATATCATTTATATGCACCATTTTTACTTTATTTACTATTATTTGCTTTGTGTTTTGGGGAGCATACCAGGCAGGGCTCATGGTTTACACCTGGCTCTATATTTAGACATCACTTCTGTAGAGCATGTCTTCTGGAAATATAATCAAGGACTCTATCCTAGGCTCATTCTAGGACCTGTGCATAACAAAGACCACCAATTACAGAAGATTGGTTACAACAGTGATGGAACAGAACTGCTAGAACTGTAAAGAAAGACACTATACTAGGCTTCATTCTATGACTTGTGTAAATTCTAAGATCTCTAGTTAGAGATCAGATTCTATCAGCCACAACCGAGCAGAAAGTTTCCTGGCACCAAAAAAATTCCATGGGGTGTGAAAAGGATCTTGTATGGATCCTGTAGTTACTCCCAAGACAGTATGCTTCAAGGGTAAGAAACCTTGTATCTTTTAAGCCAAGAGACTTCCCTTTCTAATTTTCCCAATATTTACTGTGCTTATGCAAAAACATAAACAAACAAGCGAAAAACACCTTACCATACCGGCCCTCCTTCCTTTGTTCTTTACTTTCTTTTTATTTTTTCTTCCTCTGGTCTCATGATTATTGTTTGATTATTGTCTTTGTTGCTGTGGTGCTTTTTTGTAGTTGCTGGGTTTGGTCTTTTGTTTGATTTTTCTTTCTTTTTGTTTGTTTGTTTAGTCTATTTGGTTGTTGTTGGTTTTTGTTTTTGTGCTATTTTTGTGTTTTTTTTGTGTGTGTTATGATTCTCTTTCTTTTCCTTTTCCTTTTTAAATTGATATTTATAACCTCTAGACAGACTCCTTCCAGTTTTTTTAAAGCCCTACTCCATGCTATCTCTATTTTTTCTTTATTTAAACATCTTGATTACATAATATATGATTGTGATTAGGTTTTGGTCATGTAAAGAACACCCCCTTCACCAGTGCAACATTCCCACCACCAATGTCCCATGTCTCCCTCCCTCCCAACACACCCCCACCTGTACTCCAGATAGGCTTTCCAGTTCCCTCATTCATTCACATGATTATGGTAGTTCTCTGTGTAGTTATTTCTATAACTGCACTCACCACTCTTTGTGGTGAGCTTCATGAAGTGAGTTGGAAGTTCCAGCCCTCCTCTCATTGTCTCTGAGGATTGTTGCAAAAATGACTTTTATTTTCCTTAAAACCCATAGGTGAGTGAGACTATTCTGTGTCTCTCTCTAAGTCTGACTTATTTCACTCAGCATGGTAGATTCCATGTACATCTATGTATAGGGAAATTTTATGACTTCATCTTTCCTGATGGCTGCATAATATTCCATTGTGTATATGTACCACAGTTTCTTTAGCCATTCGTCTGTTGAAGGGCATCTTGGTTGTTTCCAGAGCTGGCTATTCTGAATAGTGCTGCAATGAATATAGGTGTGAGGACGGGGTTTTTGTATTGAATTCTTGTGTTCTTAGGGTATATCCCTAGGAGTGGAATAGCTGGGTCGAGTGGGAGCTCAATTTCCAGATTTTGGAGGAATCTCCATATTGCTTTCCATAGAGGTTGGACTAGACAGCATTCCCACCAGCAGTGGATAAGAGTTCCTTTCTCTCCACATCCCCGCCAGCACTGATTGTTCTCATTCTTTGTGATGTGTGCCAATCTCTGTGGTGTAAGGTGGTATCTCATCATTGTTTTGATTTGCATCTCCCTGATTATTAGTGACAAGAAGCATTTTTTCATGGGCCTTTTGGCCATTTGTATTTCTTTTTTATCAAAGTGTCTGTTCATTTCTTCTCCCCATTTTTGATGGGTTAGATGTTTTTTTCTTGTAAAGTTCTGTCAGTACCCTGTATATTTTGGATATTAGCCCCTTATCTGATGGGTGTCGGGTGAATAGTTTCTCCCAGTCAGTGGGTGTCTCTTGTATCTTGGGCACTATTTCTTTTGAGGTGCAGATTTCTCAGTTGAATGTATTCCCATCTGTTGATCTCTGCTTCCACTTTTTGGAGAATGAGTTTCCTCCTTGAAGATTCCTTTAGTATCAATGTAATGGAGTGTTTTAACGACTTGTTGTTCTATATACCTTATGGTATCAGGTCCTATATCAAGGTCTTTAATCCATTTGGATTTTACCTTCGTACATCATGTTAACTGGGGGTCTATGTTCTTTTTTTGCAAGTGACTAACCTGTTCTGCCAGCACCACTTGTTGAAGAGGTTTTCCCTGCTCCACTTAGGATTTTTTGCTCCTTTGTCAAATATTAGGTAATTGTATATCTGGCAGACAATGTCTGAGAACTCAAGCCTATTCCAATGATCTGAGGGTCTGTCTTTATTCCAATACCATGCTGTTTTGATAACTATTGCTTTGTAGTACAGTTCAAATTTGGGGAAAGTAATGCCTCCCATTTTCCTTTTCCCTAGTGCGTTAGCTATTTGAGGGTGTTTATTGTTCCATATGAACTTCATAAGTTTTGATCCACTTCTTTGAAGAATGCCATGGGTATTTTTAAGGGGATCGCATTATCTGTATAATGCTTTGGGGAGTATTGCCATTTTAATGATGTTAGTCCTACCAATCCATGAGCAGTGTATGTGCTTCCATTTCTGTGTGTCCTCTCTTATTTCTTGGAGCAGGGCTTTATAGTTTTCTTTGTATAGGTCCTTCACGTCTTTGGTCAAGTTGACTCCAAGATATTTGAGTTTGTGTGGCACTATTGTGAATGGGATTGCCTTCTTGACTTCCTTCTCTTCCCTATCATTATTGGTGTATAAAAAGGTCATTGATTTCTGTGTGTTAATTTTGTAGCCTGCCACCTTGCTATATGAGTCTATTGTTTCTAGAAGCTTTTTGGTAGTCTTTAGGGTTTTCTAAGTAGAGTATCATGTCGTTTGCAAACAGTGAGAGCTTGAATTCTTTCTTTCCTATCTGGATTTCCTTGATATCTTTTTCTTGCCTGATCGCTATAGCAAGAACTTCCATCTTCCCAGTTTTTTGTTTGATGGTTTTGTTTTCCATATTTTGGTTTCCTCTTTTTTTCATTTTCTTATTTTCTTTTTTTCAAGCAGAAACAAATAAATTGAATCATCTTGCTCTACCTCATAAATTGAGGGGGGAAAATGGATGGACCAGAATCAAACAGTCGTATGAACATTGCGTTGAAATAAAAAATGATCAGACTTAAACACCAAACCCAAAGTCAACGACAACAGAAATGATACCCAATTTTCAACAAGCTATACACAGAGGGGACCAGTTATATAAGCAGTCTGGGGGACAATGGAGAGGAATGATGGGAATATGATAGGAGGGAGCACCACAGTGGTGGTTGGAATACTCCTGATTTCAATGTCACTATGTATTTTAAATATTACTCTGAAAGACTTGTAATTCATGTTGATCACATTAAAAATCATTAAAAATATATAAAAATAAATAACTTCTGGTCATGCTTAGTGTATATATATGTATGTATGTATGTATATATATATAGTGTGTGTGTGTGAAGGATGAAAACTTATTAGCCATGTTCAAGGCAAGCACCTTACCCACTGTACCATTTATATATAATTATTGTTGAAAGTTAAAATAAAAATTATTGAACAGAGAAACACAAAAAGAAGAGCAGCTCAAAATTCTGAGCTGTAATACACACAATCACACACACACATATAAAACATGTAATATCAGAAATGAAAGTAGAGAAACATAATAAGTCAATGTAGAACAAAATCTTCTGAGCTTTTAAAAATGTAATTTTAGTTACAAGGAAATAGTACTAAGTTTTTAATTTATATGAATATATATGTATATGGCAACTACAGTATTAAGAAGCACAAATTATGCAACCTATTTAAATATTTCTACATTACAGTTAAAATGGCAAGTAGGATTATAAATATACTGAAATATTGGATGTTCTTAATTACTAGAGCAAGCATAAAAAGCATGCAAAATATTTTGTAAAAATGACAACACAATAAACAAAATATTAAATTTATCATGTTACTAGAGAAACGGAAAAATATTCTAATATAGAGAATTCTATATAATATATATCCTATATATAATTGTAATAATAGGGAAAATTCTAACTCATATTTTCCATACATATTTTATGGCCATATTCATTTCTAAAGAAACTTCTCCAACTATCAGTTAATAACTATATACTTAATTTAACTCAAATTTTAATTTTCTATGTACAAGTCTTCCTGATTCCAGGCATGAGGCTTGAAGTATATAGGGTTCTCATGAAAATGTTAATGAATAATAATGCTAGCAATATAGTACTGAATTATATTATGCCATTTTGACCTATATCCTAATTTTAATTAAATAGTCTGCCGGAAGCAGAAGGTCTTATCTTTTGATAATATAAGGAAAACCCATTTCTGAAATATAGAAAGCATAGTCATGTTAAATTTATTTCAGAGTTTTGAATGCCTATAAACTATGCTCTGTACACTTTAAGCAGAAAAATTTAAAATGTATTAATGACAAAAGAGTGTGACAAAGAATATAAATTATTGCTATATTTCTCAAATATGACATAGAGAGGAGAGTATCATCTTATTACCAATGATTGAGCTCAAGCTCTGAACATTGGATAAGTGAGCAATAGAACCAAAGGTACCAAACCTTGGAGCTGGAGCTGCAGACCCCTTTTACATGTGTCCAATAGGGAAGGATTTAATAAACTCAAGATCAGCTTGCTAGAGTTTCTCAGCCATGACTCTTAAACAGAGTTAATGGAATGCAGTGGTAGGAAGAATTTACCATGGCTGCCAATAGGTTAGGTCCAACTCTTTTGTTTGTGGCTTCTTCCAAATGTCATCTCATTTTCACAAATATTTTAGAAATAGAGATAAATTAATTGATTAAATATAATGACTCTGCTTCTGCCCCAGAAAGTAGATCTTACTGCCAAGATTTGGTAAAAGAAAAGCCATTAAAATAATAAGTTTAAAAATGCAAATGAATTATGTATTAAGATTGAAATATTTTATGGTTCAAGTAAATATATTCATTATGAAAATAAAGTTTTTCAGATTTAGTTTCTGAAAGAAACTTAGTTTTCTTTGTTAATTGGTTTATTTGCTTATCAGGGAGAGGAAGAAGAAAGAATTGAACATAGATAAGTGTTAAGAGTAAAGGATAGAATAAATTAGTGAATATCTATGACTATGAGATAATATTTAAATATTGCAAATGCAGAGACATATAAATAAATTACAGCCTGTAAATAAGCTCATTTTCTCTGTACTACATGATGCTCTATTAATCTGGCCAGTCAACTATTCTACTTCTTTGTTTATAATGATTTTTATTATTCTATAAGTGTTATGGTGTATAGGTTAGTAAGCAGTGAGACAGAGAAATATAATTTAGTTATGTGTTTCGGGGGCCCAAGTTTGAAGTAAAGCAACTCCAAGCTCCTGGATTAGGTTTTCATGAGATTGTATTTATTTAAGTCAAAACCATATCAGACTAGCTTGTTTTAGATTTTTTTGGAAGGTTATGTTTTGTTTATAGACCACACCAGTGACAATCAAGGGTTACTCTTGAATCTTCATACAGGAATTACTCCTTATAATGCTTGTAAGCCTATATGAGATGCTGGGGATCAAACCCATGTTGATATTGTGGAAGGCTAGCATCGTACTGACTGTACTATTTCACTGATCCCAATTTTGTTTTTGGTGTTGGGGCTACTCAAGGGTTGCTTTTGGTCCTGTGCTCAGAAATTATTCCTGGCAAGCTTGGGGGACCATATCAGATACCAGGAATTGACCCTGGTTTGGCTATGTGCAAGGCAAATGCCCTACTCTGTTCTATATTGCTCAGGCTCTCGGTATCAATATTAAAAAAAGAAAAAAGAAAAAGGTAGTTGGTAGATAGTGATAGAAAGTTTTAGTATTTTGGGGGCTGGAGTGATGACACAGCAGTAGGGTGTTTGCCTTGCTCATGGCTGACCTAGGATGGACCGCGGTTCTATCCCTTGGCTGAGCACATAGCCAGAAATCACTCCTGAACATCACCAGATGTGGCCCAAAAACCAAAAAAAAATGTTATTTTAATATTTTAGATTTTAAGATTTTAACATTAGATTTTAATTATTTTAATTTTAGATTTTAATATAATAAAATGCATTGCCCTGTGCATATGTGCCTTATATAGAAACTAACAAAAACTTTAAATATAGAACAGAATGTTTTGTTGTCTATTGTTACTGTTAGACCAGACCCAGAGAGACACAGAGAAACCAGAGATAGATAGTTAAACAATAGAGTTTAATAGAACTTAGTGCTGAGGGCTCCTGGGTCATAGAGACACTGAGAGCCCTGAGCAGATTTTAGCACACAAATTCGTACTTTCTTACACAATGGCAGGGGGAGACAAATCCACATTCCAACCTCATTGATGTATGGCGGGGTTACAGGGGGAAAAATACAAGATTAGAGCACCTGAGACATCCTGGCTTTATACACTTAGCAATTTATGAATTTTCCCTCTTATTCTCATGATCCTGAGAATCATTTGTCTTGTAAGAGAGCCCAATTCCCTTTCTGATCTCATAAGTGCACCTGGTATGTTTTCCTTATCTCTTATTTACAACCTGGCAAAAAAGTGTCTATTTGAGGTTTTTGTTGCCAGATCCTGCTCCCCCTCTCTAAACTTTACACTAGGCTGAGTCATGCTGCATGCAAACACACACAAAATAAGCAAGACATGGAAGTACGATATCCTGACAGATCTGTGACATACATACAACACATTCACCCTAGCTTTGGACAGCTCTTATTTTGACTTCTCAGCTGGGAATTATCTTTGTTAAAGTCTAACTCCAATAATGAGGATGGAGGGTGGCTAACACAGTTGCTAGCTGTATAACGTGTGGTCTGTCTGAATTAGATCCCAGAAAGCCTTCCTCTGCTCCCATTACGCTAAGATATCTTTGGCCCTGTTCTTCTAACTAAATATACTGAGCCTTTTAATTTTTTTAAATACCAGATGATCCTACTGAAGTAATTGCTGTATTGCTGCATAAAATGTTTCCCAATTCCTGACATAAATGCTTTCCACTAACTACATAGACAGTGTGTCAGATAACTTTTCCCTGCCTTCCTGATGAGATAAAAGTTTTTAATGATAAGCTATCGTTTACACAATTGTTTGTAAGCTGTAACTTGCATTACATTTTAATGTTTACTTTGTTTCAGTGGTACTTCATTATTTCCTTCTACTTTCCTCTTCCTAAATTTAAAAACCTATGACGTCAGGAACTATAACTATTTTATTATATTTTTATATAGTCACCATGAAAGTACAAAGTTATTCATGATTGTGTTGTAGGCATACAATATTACAACACCAATCCCTTCACAAGTTTCTACTCTTCTCCACCAATAACCCCTATCCCTCACTTAGCTCCCATAGGTCTGTTTCTACAAGAGGCATTTTCTATATATAAATATATGTTAATTTTTGTACTGTGGTGCAGGGGTCTCAAACTCGCAGCCCGCGGGCCGTTTCCGACCCTCCGTACAACATTTTGTGGCCCTACCCTAGAGGAATCTTTTTGTTTTGTTTTTTTTTGCTTTGTTTTAGTTGTTTGGGTCATACCCCCCCAATGTTCAAGGCTTACTACTAACTTTGTACTCAAGGATCACCTCGACTTTGCCTCCTGCGGCCCCCAGGTAAATTGAGTTTGAGACCCCTGGTACAGTACCGTTATTTCTAGGATTTCATATATAACTGTCTAACACTTTACCTTTCAGTTATTTGGGTTCCCCATTATATATGAAGAACTTCATATAAAGAGTAGGAATATGGTGATCATTTTGTCAATATTTGCTGATTGAAAAAAAAGGTAAAAAGGACTGAAAGAAATAAAATAATAGAAGAGATCAAAAAAATGAAGCGTGGGAAAAGATAGTGATTTTATTATGGTTGATCCATACCATATAGCCATTCTGGCAAAAATTCTTCACTTTTTTAGCAAAGACTAGATGGGAAGAGAAGTCTAGAAAGAGTCATCATTGACACTGTTTTCATTTGACATGCTGTTCATTTAAAAAGCTCATTTTTCTCCAACTGATCCTCACTTGAAAAAATATTTTGATGACATTTTGTGCACACAAATGTTCCCCAGTGAAGCTTACCAACACCTGGGAAAGCATTAGAGGCTCGCAGGTTTGTTTAGCAGATAGGTAGCATCTCTCAAAGCCCTTCAAAAGCACAACAGGACTTTGGTGTCAGTAATCATAAGCCATATTTCAGGCTTTTAATTTCCTCAAGATGATATTTCTTATGATCTGAAAGCTTTTCTCCCTCCCCTACATCAAATTTTATTTTAACATACTGATTGAGCCTCTTTATCTTACACTTCCTGCTGGGAAAATAGATGCTAAAATGTGTGTAATGTAACATTTACTTTAAGCCATCACAGGGTAAAAACTGTGGAAACCACAGGAATGGACTTTGGTATATTTGAGAGTGACTTTTTTACCCTTCATCTCCAAACTTCCATTTACAATTCAAGCCATACATCAAGGCACCAGGAAGCTCTGCTGAATTGCATTCTATTGTTCTCTTTGTTAACAGCTTAGGTTCTTTTTATTTATTTATTTTTTAGCTTGTATGTATATATTTATCAAAATGGTATCTTATTTTAAAAAGTTTATGTATCAAAGCATCTCTAGTTTATGCTAATTTTCTTGGAAAATATTTTAAGGTTTAATTTGGGCATTTAATATGGAGTGACTGACCACCCATCTTCAAATTCAGTTTGAATTAGTTATTCTCTATGAGGAGTGATGTTTACCCAAGAAGGTATTTCTGGCAATATACAGAGGCATTGCTGCCTTGTTGCTTAGGAGAAAAAAAAAACAGGCTGGCACAATGGAAAGAAGCCAAAGTATGATTAAGCATTCTGTGCTGCATAAGATAGCCATCCATATAAAAGGATTCAAAAAGTCAGTAATATTCCTGTTGGGAAACTCTGGCTTAGACCATTTATACTCAGTTTCCTCCTCTGGTACTATTAGAGTAAATTTGTCATCTGCCTCAGAGCAATGTTACACAGATAAAATATTTTTAGAGTAGTTAGCAACCTATAAGTACTCTAATTCTTAGAGTAGTTAGCAACTTATAAGTATTGTCACAATTGTTATGAATGTAAGTGTTATTAAATCTTTAAAGTGACCCTTATTTCCCTTTCTAGCAATACTTGTCCAACTTCTGCTCATGCTCTCAAAAACTCCTTGCAATATCTCAGAAGCTGCCTTCTGCCAAATGATTTTTAATTTTCTTATCACAGTTAGATTGAGTTACTCTTTCTCTGCCCTTTAGATTTGCCTGCATTTTACCTAATCCACCAATATACCCTAATTCAGAACCAGTTCACACTAAACTAAATTGCCATTTACTGCTTTAAATGAGCTCTGTCCATTTATTAAATAGCACACTATTAAATAGCATTAATTACCTAGTATCTGTGTATTTAGGGAATAGAGTATACTTTGTTGGATCTCTACCTCCTGAATTCATTTTGAGTTATAATAAATCATAGTATATACCATGACTTTCTAATCTTGTTTATTATCATAGTGCTTGACACATAGTAGGTATATAGAAATAATGACAATTTGAAAATTTTAATGAATAATATAATGTTTTATTTTGATTCCAAGCAACAGTACAGTAGGTAGGGCACTACTTGCCTTGCACACAGCTGACCTGGGTTCAATTCCCAGCATTCCATATGGTCCCCTTAGCACCACTAGGTGTGATTCCTCAACATAGAACCAATAATATTCCCTGAACATAGTGGCATGTGGCCCAAAATGAAATAAGCAAATAAAATATTTTATTCTTTCCTAGTATTTGTTTTCCTCTTCCTGGATTTTCCTCTTACAGCTTATTATTATTAAAGTCTCAAAATTTTACAAAATTGTGTTAATGAATGAGAGAAATATAATGCCTGTCTTGAATACAGGCAGGGGTGGGGGAGGAGAGTGGTGGACATTGGTGGTGGGAATATTGCACTGATGAAGGGGAGTGTTCTGTTTATAACTGAAACCTAACTACAATCATGCTTGTAATTGTGGTGATTAAAGATTTTATATAAAAATGAAACATAACACATAAATCTTTTATTAGCATGTCATACATATTTCCTAAATTTTTATCAAAATACCAAAGACCCAATCAAGATGACACAAACAATAAAATCTCGGAAATTTCAGATATCAATAAACATTATAGAAGTATTTTTAATTATTTCAAATCTAAATTCTGACCACAGCCCTAACACTAACTCTTTGACAAACTTTTGACTTTGAACAAGTTTTTGCTTATCTATATTTCCTAATAAATAACATCAGGGTCTTTGACCAAATAAAGAGTAAGATTCCTTCCAATTCCAAATTTATTATTTCTTTCCATGGTTCTTCAACTAAAGCATCCCTTATCAATAAATATGTGTTAACTGTCATTTTTAACCTGTCTTTCAAGTAATGATACTATCAAATGAGAAAAAATATTTTACATAATCAAAACTCATCTGTTTATTATAGGTACTTTTAAATATATGTTTATAGATTATAGATACTTAAGGTATTAGAGTTCAACAGCACATATATAAAGGCATTTGACAATCACCAAAGAAAAAACATATCAAAACCAGCAGGAGATATAACTTCATACGATGTTTAATGACAATCATCAGATATGCAAGAGATAGCAAGAGTTAGTTGGGCTTTTGAGAAAATAGAACTTATGTATACTGTTCTTGGGAACATGAATTGGTATGGCCACTCTAGAAATAGTACTGAGATATCTCAAATGAATTAACATTGAACCAATATAAGATTGGCTAATCTCAATTTCAGGTATTTATCATAAGTAAATAAGTTTAGCTTGATAAATATATCTCTGTACTCCAATATTCATTGCACTATTATTTATTCATATTATATATTTATATTAAATATTCAAGATATAGAAATAACCTATGATAACTATTAAATGAATATATAAGAAAAATGTGGCTGCACATAATCAGTGAAATATCATTCAGTCATTTCAATAAAAGAAGGAAACAGTCTTTTTCAAAAAAATAAATATAGCGTATTCTAAATGAATAGCCCTATATGAAAAAAAATACTGTACTACCCATTTTCTTACAAGTAATCTAAAAAAATAGAAAACCTATTAAAAATAAAACAAGAACAAATTTGTGGTTTCTCTTCTACAGGGAATAAGGGTAAAAGTAAAGGTAGTTAAAAGATATTAATTTTGGGGCCGGGCGGTGGCGCTGCAGGTAAGGTGCCTGCCTTACCGCGCTAGCCTTGGACGGACCACGGTTTGATCCCCCGGTTCCCATATGGTCCCCCGTGCCTGCCAGGAGCGACTTCTGAGCGCATAGCTAGGGGTAACCCCTGAGCGTCACTGGGTGTGGCCCAAAAACCAAAAAATATATATATATTAATTTTCAAAGCCAATGAAGATATAGGCTGCATGCAACTGATGCTGCTTTGTTATCTAGTTAGGATGTGATCCCCGAACCACTTTGAAGAGTGACCCCTTATTACAAAACTAATATTAGGACCCCTGTACTGCCAAGTGTGATGCATCATCCTTCCCCCAAGAAAATAGGTATAAACTTGCAATTGAAAAATGAAGGAGTTCTGGTATATTAGCAATACTGATTATATTTTTGAAATTGGCTAAGAGAACAGATATTCTAAGACCTAATCAATAAAAAGTTATGATTTTGTGAGATAGTGAAAATTAGCTGAACTTAGTATGATGATCATTTTAAAGTATATAACATCAGTTTTCAAAATATACTTTCAACATGTACAAAATTACTGCTATTTATAGTTCAGTAAAACTTGGGAATAAAATAACTTGACCATAAGTAAATTAAGAGAAGTAAATAAACATTCTATTTCTCAATTTTCAAAGGGGATATATAACTAATAAGTATGTCTCTTAAGATGTAACCAATATATCCCAGAATTTTATGTGATGCCTCCAATGTTGTATGCTGATAACTAACTTAAACTCAAAAGATGCAAATGGACTAACAACATTGTGGAAAGAAAAAAAAATCATATACAATAGTCCTCTTTTCTTCTTTAGTCATACCATTCTCACTTTTAAATTCTAGTAAACTGGGACCTATTTTGTCCAAAGTACACTTAGAATATAAAAATAGAGTAAATAGCATTTATCCTACTCTGGACATTAGTATACTTTTTCTTCCCATAAAAAGACTATTTTTCAGTAAATCAACTGAAAAATATACAGTAAAATAAAGAAAAAAAAGAGCAAAATCAGTACGTGTCTGTTCTATATGAGTGAAAGTTTAATCACAGCAGGGTGTATAATGCCTCCACAGGTGTCCTTGTCTTTGGAACTCTTCGCTGTGCCCCGTAAGATATAACTCACTCTTGACAATGAGCAATAGGATATAAATCAGTAAGTCAATCTCTCTGCATCATAGATCATGAGGGTGAAGGTTTGGTAATTTAGATCAGCAATAAACTCTGGGAATAAGTAAAGAAATTATCCTCAGCTTGACTCCTCACCTGCATTAAACAGTTGTTACTTTTTAGTAACTAAAGCAGAGTTCTGGATAGGTTCAGAAAAGTTTCATTTTGTTGAGGGTGGGATATATCTAGTCCTCGGGGAAAGACTTGAACAATAGAAATGCTTAGATAGGGGTCAGAGAGATAGCATGGAGATAGGTCGTTTGCCTTGCATGCAGAAGGACAGTGGTTCAAATCCCAGCATCCCATATGGTCCCCTGAGCCTGCCGGGGGTGGGGGTGATTTCTGATCTTAGAACCAGGAGTAACCCCTGAGTGCTGCTGGGTGTGACCCAAAAGCAAAAAAAAAAAAAAAAAAAAAGGTTAGATAACTAATTAAGAAAACAAGAATGAGGGTTGTCTGAAGGGCAGGCCTTGTGTAAACTCTAACTTTAATGAGACTTCTTGGTATAAAAAGAATAAATGTGAATTTCTTTTAGTAGATATTTCAGAATTAGCGTAATTATTTTTAGATTATTTAGTATATCACTCAAATTTTATTGTATACCACACTTCTAAATATCATAGACATGAAACTTGAATCACTTATTCTTATTCCTGTGTCTGAAACTTGCCTTTAATTATCTAACCTACATTGGATTTGTCTCAGTTACTCACCCTTATCTATGACTTCTATACATCTGGTTAGTTGTACTCAGGACTTCTCATACTCTGACATCTCTTTCCTCATTTTGGGGAACAGAAATAAGGAGGAATAATCTCTTTTTCTTTATTTTTCTTTCTTTTTTTATTTTTGATCAAAGTGGATTACATATCTTTCATAGTAATATTTTAGGTACATATTAACATTGAATCAGGGGAATTTCCACCACCAAAGTTGACCTCCCTCCACCCCCATTCCCAGCATGCATCCAATACCACCTTCCATTATCCCCCGGGTTGCTAGTATAAGTGATCACCTCTGTATCTAGCTTGTTGTAGATTGGGTATCAATTCTGTTTCCGTTGGCTTTGGATTTGGTGTTTAAGTCTGATCATTTTTATTACTATTTTATGATCATACAGTTGTTTGGACTTGGTACCCTATGTTATTTCCCTCTCAACTTGAGGGCAGAGCAAGATGGTTCAAGTTATATGGTTCTGTCTGAAAAAAAAATGAAAAGAAAAGAAATAGAATGGGGTAAAAATGACGCAAGCCGAAAGTGGGCAGAGTACTTCTGGAGGATCTAAACATCAGTTTTGAGAGAAGAAAGGGAAAAAGAAAGAGAGTCACCACAACAATATAAAAAGAAAAATCAAATAAGAAATCCAATGATCACTACAGCAATAGACACAAGCACCACACAATAATCACGCTTCTGAAATAAAATCAAAACAGAGCACACAAAAAGAAAGAAAACAATCTCTTTTTATGATGATAAATCCAGTGCTAAAGACACAGTTGTATGAACACATTTCCAAACTCTACCTGTATCACTTCTACTATCAATCAGCTGGTGACAAAAAATTACAGACCCCAAACAAGCATCAAGGTACAGGCAATGCACTCAACATTTAGTTGGGAGATAGAAAATACCTAACAAATATTCAGTATACCCAAAAGAATGAAGAATTAGGAACAATAATTTTAATATCTCTTGTTTCCACAAGTGATTTAGTATTCCAGGACAATTGAATGTGGACTATGGGTGTGCCATTACAAAACTAAATCTCATAACAGCAAAGAAATGCTTGCCTTCACTAGAAAGATATTAAAAGTTGACTGATATAAGTGTATTTTATCCATAGCATAATTAAAACTTTAGAATCAAATAGGATATTAAAACTTCAGTGTATGAGTCTAGTGCAGCACTTCTAAATGACTGGTGAGTATTTCTGTTAACGATCAAATTTGAGTGGTTTTCTTTGGGTTCCCCTGGTTATCTCAAGGCTTATTCCTGACTTTGTGCTCATCTATAATTCCTGATGAAGCCCAGCTACCATATATAGTTGTAGGGAATGAAACAATTTTGGTTGGATACAGAGAAGGTTGCTCTACCATTTGTACCATCTGAGTTCCAACCCCAAGTTTGAGGTTTTGCTGTTGTTTTGTTTTAATCCACATTTGGTAGTGCTCAGAGTTACTCCTACATCTGCACTCAGAAATCATTTGTGGCAGCAGGGGGCATATGGGATGCTAAGAGATCAAACCTGAAGGGGCTGCATGCAAGGCAATTACCCTACCTGCTATGCTATTACTCTGACTGCCCAAGTTTGAGTTTTATCAGGAATCTGTTAGCTATTGGTGGGAAAAAACTCTACTTCACAATTCTGATTTTCTTTGTGAGACTTGTAAAATAATTCTTATTCTCCAGATTCTAATTTTATCTGAGAACCTCATAATTAGACATATGAGTGACAGTTCATAATTGTTGGTAACTTGATTGACATGGATTACACTGTTTTTGTTTGTTTCTCATTTTGTTATGCTTGATACTTCATGTTACAAAGGTTATAGTAAAAGAACAAAACTTAGTTAGATTATAAAAATGATAAAGATAAATGGAAGTGCAAATGAATATCCTTGCAAATAACAAATTAGGTAAAGTGTATTTTGAGTGATTTTCTTTTTGTAATCTGTTTACTTACCATCTTCATAAAATCAGTTCCTATCTATTATATGTCACTAAACTGTAAATTTGAGAACAGAGAGAAGAGGATTTATAATCCAGAAAAGAAAACAATTTGAAATTGAGTGTCTGAAGCATCTTCTTAATAAAGAAATAATAATAATAATAATAATAATAATAATAATAATAATAATAATAATAATATAATACCATGGTCTTCTGGCCACTTTAAACAGAAATATCAGGGGCCGGAGCTCTGGCGCCGCGGTAGGGCGTTTGCTTATAGTAAGCAGGTGACCTAGGATGGATCGTGGTTCGACCTCCCAGCATCCCATATGGTCCCCCAAGCCAGGAGAGATTTCTGAGCGCAGAGCCAGGAGTTGCCCCCTGCAAGTCACCCGGTGTAGCCCAAAAACAAAAACAAAAAAAGGAAAGAAAAATAAAAAAAAGAAAGACCAAAAATATAAGCAATGAATTAACTAATCCCCCCATCTCCAATGCTTTTTATCTCTCCTTATTCTTACATAGCCAGCTTTTAGAGTCATTATTTTTTATACATAATTGTCTTTATAATACCACAATAAAGAAAAACTCATTTCATTCTTGGAGAGGGATTCTGATACTATATGTTCAAAGAAATATTTGACTGGACAATGTTCCAGTTTATTTTTCTAAAACTATTATTGATTTTAGCTTATTCTAAATAGTAAATTTTAAATGTTATTTTGCAGCACTATGTATCAGAACTAATGTGTTGGTTTCCAAGTTATTGTATATGCTTACAGGTTATATCTATAAATTAAATAAATAACATGATGTTAAGTGTGTACAAGGCACTGATTCAGTACTGGAAATATAACTGAAAACCTAAGTTGAGAATTGACTTCAAAAATGTTACAATGTAGTTAAAAGAAAATACCTAAGCAATGTAGTAAAATAATTATGATAGGGGAAAGCCTCAATACCTTATTTAGAACAACAGCACACACTTACAATTTTATATCATAGAGGAGGATATATTTTACTTGGCTTGTTCATAATTAAATATTTCAAACATTAAGAGCAGTATGAAGAATAGTCTAATAAAAACACATTCTTTAGCTTAAACATTGTAATGTTCTCTATTTTCTTTCTCTCCATTTATCAATTATCTATTTTTAATATTTTTTTTATTTTGAGCAAGGTGGGTTACATATCTTTCACAGTGATATTTTAAGTACATATTAATATTGATTCAGGGGAATTCCCACCACCAAAGTTGTCCTCCCATCACCCCTAATTTTTGCATGTAAAGAAAGCTTTTGTTGACAATAATATTTAAGGTACATGTTAACTTAATATCCGGGGGATTCCCTCCCTTAATTGTTCTCCCTACACCTCCGTTCCTATCCTACCTCCCATATCTTCCTCCCTCAGCCCCAGGCCTGCAAGAGTACCTGGTCTCCTCTATGCCTAACTTGCTACTTAGTGGTCTTACACCTGTGTGGTTTTGATAGCTCCCTTATTTCCTCCTGTAACTGGGGTCGGGACTAGATAGATCAAGTTACATGGTTTTGTTTGAAGAAGGGAAAAGTAATACACTGGAGTAAAAATCAAATACATCGAAAACGGGCGGGGTCCTTCTAGAGGTTTTCATCCTCGGTTTGAGAGACGCAGGGGAAATCAGTGAATCACTCCAGCAGTTCAAAAAGGAGTGTCAAGTAAAATAAAATATCCAGTGAGCCTTCCAGCAATAAAGGTAAGCACCACATAAAAGCCATGATCTTGAGATAAAAACCTGGTAGAGCACATAAAGAAAGAAGAGAAAGGAAGAATATATATAAATATATATACTATGCATATATTATTATATATTTCATATATATAATGGAGACAACAACTTTATTAACTACACCAAAGAAATCGACAAAAGCTAGATAGATAAATAAAAAAATAAATTAAATTAAATTAAATTAAAAAAATTTTTAAAAAAGTGAGAAAAATTATTTTATGCTTTTTTTTTCTTTTTTTTTCCCTCCTGCACAGGCACAGTAAATATTGGGGTCATTCAAAGAGGAATTCCTTTGTCCTAAGAGATACAGCTTTTCTCCACCCTTAGAGTATATTGTCATGGGATTAACTATAGACTCTGTACAGGCTCATTTATTCTCCTCTTGGTGTTTTCGTGGTGTTTGGGAGACTTTTGCTCCATCCTGGGTGATACAATAAGACCTCTGTATCTAAAGATCTCGGTATCTACACAAGTCAAGGTGTGGAGCTTGTGATGAAGTCTTTCTTTGTGGTTCTAGAAGTTCTGCTCCCTCAGTGTCATTTTAATCGGTCTTCCGTGGTTGGTGGTTTGGATCTTTGCATTGATCCTAGGGTGTTTCCAGAAGACCCATTCTGTTGCAATTATCCCAGACAGAGCTTTGGAGCTGGAGATCATGAATGGTTGTTGTGCAGGCCATAGCTCAAGTTCTAGACTACGGCTTTTTTTTTTTTTTTTTTGGTTACAGGATACATACAGTCTGGTCATGGTTCTATCAGCCTGTCATCTGCAGATCGCAATGTTGGCTTTTGGATGGACTAAAGGGTGACAAGTCTTCTGAATTTGTCTTATCGTTCTACGGTGGGGGAAGGATAACCTTGTCTTAGGTCAGGTTGTTCCCATTTTTCTCGTTGTCAGCATATCCTATTAGAGCTGGCATTTGATGGTGTTCCAGCAGTGTTAAGGATGTCCCAGACAGGATTTGTTTCTTGTAGTTGTGAAAAACTGTGTCATTTCTATGTCTGGGATCCAGGGTTCAAGGCTGGACAGATGATGTCTAATCACCAAGGGTCTAAGTTGGGGCCACATGACATATTTTCAGGGTTGGAGATGTCCCTGTATTGTAAATAAGTATGAGATCTCATCCCTAGTAGAAGAGAGCTCGTTTTTATACATAAGATTTCCCCTTTTTTAGTGTGTCTTTGCAGGGGGAAAAGGTGCCATTTATCTATTATCTTATCCATCCAATTGTTCATCCATTATATATGAATCTTTATTTCAGTAATCATAAAAAAGATATAATAGTTTACCACAAAATTTTATATACATCTGTAGATAATAATGTTTTACTACAGTCATAACACTATAGCACCCATCAAATGAGCAAAATATGCATAATTTAATGTTATCCGTTTATGATTCTTCTTAATCAATTGATTCTCTAAATTTTATGACTTTTAGTTGTTGAAACGTAATAAAAAATTAATCACTGTGAATTTATTTTTATATTTCTTTATTTTATTTCAGTTTAGAATAATGTCCTGGGGGCCGGGCGGTGGCGCTGGAGGTAAGGTGCCTGCCTTGCCTGCGCTAACCTAGGACGGACTGCGGTTCGATCCCTAGGTTTCCCATATGGTCCCCAGTGACTGCCAGGAGCGACTTCTGAGCAAATAGCCAGGAGTAACTCCTGAGCATCACCGGGTGTGGCCCAAAAACCAAAAAAAAAAAAAAAAGAATAATGTCCTGCTTTTGTAAAAGTAGTAATATTCTGAATCTTTATGTTTTTTTCTTTTATTTATGATTATTATGTTATTATCAATTTTGCTTTGTCAGGGCTCTTGGAATACTCCTATTTCAAAGGAGTTGATCCTCTCTATGACTGGGCTCCAGACATTGCCCTAATCATACCTCAGGATCCATATGTGGAAAATGCACTACAATTCTTTAAGTAATTTTCAGTGCATTTGTTAGTTCACATTGTTCAGTAGCGAGCTCTCAATAATTAGTAAAATTATTGCCAATTTTCGGAAGAAGAGTATTAGAGGCAGAAATATAAATGTAAAATACCTAAACATGTAAAGATAAAGCAAAGTTTAGAAAATCAGTGATTCAGGGGCCCGGGAGATAGCATGGAGGTAAGGCATTTGCCTTTCATGCAAAAAGTCATCGGTTCGAATCTCAGTGCCCCATATGGTCCCCCGTGCCTGCCAGGAACAATTTCTGAGCATGGAGCCAGGAATAACCCCTGAGCACTGCCGGGTGTGACCCCAAAACCCCAAAAACAACAAAAAACAAACAAACAAACAAAAAAAAGAAAATCAGTGATTCAGAGCTGGAAAATACATAAAATAGTATATATGCCAACAAATAATTACAGATAATAAAAGTAAGGTTCATTATAGTATTTATTTTAATCTGAGAATAAATTATATGAAATTAACATATTTTAATAAGGAAATTTACTGTATATGAGTGTGAGGCCAAAGAACTT
>PVKC010018118.1:0-19821 GCA_004027635.1 Crocidura indochinensis
GCCGATTCACCTCAGAACCGCTGGTTACTGGGTGGTAGACGCGTTCTCCAAGCTGGAGGGGAGAGACCTCCTCCTCCCTACCTCCCTTAGGAAACCTTTTCTGGGGACGGATTTCTTCAACACCTAGTAGTGCTCAGGGGTTACTCCTGGTTCTTCACTCAGAAATCATTCCTGGCAGGCTCAAGGAACCATATGGAATGACTGGGATTAAACCTTGGTCCATCCTGGGTTGGTTGTGTGCAAGGCAAATGCCCTACCACTGTGCTATCACCCAGGCCCCTGTTATGCTGATTTTAACTCAATGCAAATGACTCACTAAAAAACATCAAATAATATATTTTAAAACAGTGAATTTTATGATATAAGAATGTAATTTTAATTAAAATAAACATTTAGGTGTCCACTTATTTAATCTTGGCATTTGCCTCTTGACTGGATCCAACCATTATTATGAAGCAGCAAATGGAAGTGAATTATGATCGATTTATAAAATGATTTGAATGAATGATAATTTCCTAGAGTCATACAGTCAGCAAGTGGTAGAGTCAGGAACTCCATCCAAATCAATTTAGCCAAATAGTTTTTGAAGCCATCTGTGTTTGCACACACCCTCTGTAATGCCTTTGATTCAATTCCCTACAATTTTTTTTGATGATAATGTCCTGTTTGACATGTCTCTTTGATACCAGGCTCACAACCTTGATCTTGTTTTCTACCTTCTACTCTAACAATCTTTATTGAAAAAGCTTAAACCTTACCATTACCTTTCTTCTTAAATTCAGATCCACAATGTTTGGAAATACTTGGCAATACTTTCCTTCCAGCAATGGTTCCTTGTCTTTAAAACTACAATATTTACTTCCAAGTAAAGACTAGCATTATTCACATAACTAGACATGAGACCTAAAGTTTGTCATTAGATAAGTGGATATGCATAGTGCACACCAACACATACAATGGTGGTGTATTTCATTTCACAATAAATAAAAATAAATGGAATATTATTCATTCAGGAGAAAGAAGGATACCTTGCTATATAAATAAAATTAATGAAAATAAATGAAATTTGAGGGCCTAATGCTTAGTGAGATAAGTCAGACAGAAAGACAAAATCTATATATAATTTAAATAGACAGACTCATAGAAAGAAGAGTAGAATAAAGATTACCAGAAATTTGGAGGTAGAAGACTAAGGGAGAGATTTATAAGGTACAAATATTTAGCCAAAACATGAACAAGTCCTAGACATCTTTACATACGGAGATTATAGTTAACAATATTCTATTTCTCAAAGTTTTACTGGATTGAGCAAATGATTTCACCACAAAAGAGACATAAAAACAGTGTGACATGATAGAGGTGTTAGCTAACACTGCAGGAATGATACTGCAATATATAAATGTATCAAAATGACATGTTGTAAACCTTAAAGTTACACAATTTGTACTTCAATCATAGCTCTGTTATATTGAAAAACCCAAAACGTCATGGGGATAATCTAGCTGACTGGGGTCTTGCATTATATAAGTCAATGTGGGTTCAATTCCTAGCACCCCATAGGTTCCTCATGCCTTGCCAAGAAAAATCTCTGAGTGGAAAGCCAGGAGTAAGCTCTTAGCACTATTGGGTGTGGCACATACACAAAGAAAATAAAAAGCCTAGATTATTCATTATTTCCATTTATCTCCCTTTTGATTTAGTGTTTAGTCACAATTAGCTATTCATTATTTGGGAATATTTTTCTTCTGTGGCATCTCTAGGATTATTATCAATCAGGTCTCTGGAATTCCTTTTTCTTCCTTTCTTGCTGGTCAAAGCCCTCAGCTTAATTTCATCTTTGTTGTGGAGTTTTAAATATTTTTATTTTTGTACTTACTTTTGTTCATATGCAAAATTTTGCACTATTTTTGTTATTTATAGCTATATTTGGTTCCATTGAGAAGTCTATTAAATGACTCTGCTCTTGAACAACTGAGTTTTGACTAATTGAAAACTTTTTTTTTTTTTTTGGTTTTTCGGTCACACCCGGCAGTGCTCAGGGGTTACTCCTGGCTCCATGCTCAGAAATTACTCCTGGCAGGCACGGGGGACCATATAGGGCACCGGGATTCAACCGATGACCATTTGCATGAAAGGCAAACGCCTTACCTCCATGCTATCTCCCGGGCCCCTAATTGAAAACTTTCAAAGGAATAAAGCAGTAGGAGAGCAAAGTATCTGTTGGATATTGCACTTATGGAGGAGAAAGCTGGTATATATCGATATTTACGAGTAAGGACTCTCTTAATTATGGTCCCTGAGTTAAGCACATCTGGATTCTAAAGAAGAATTTTTATCCATCCCAGGTGCTAAGACTTGGATGTGGAACCACAAGAAAAGACATCATTTCCATTTGGCATATAGTTTATTTCAGGAGTGAAGCTGAAAAACTGGCTTCCTTAGATTTCGGCTCCAAATTCATAATACATTTTGCTGAAATGAAAGCTCAGGGAGAGGGAGAATAAGAAGTGGTGTGCTTATAGGGTGGTCACAGAAACTTTTGGTGGGTTTGCAGCAGGCTTTGGAGACAGGGCAATGAATTAGCTTTAGAATGACACAAAAATATTTCCAATAGAATTTTAGTGAAGGGCCACGCCTGGCAGTACTCCTGGGTTACTCCTGGCTCTAGGCTCAAAGATTACTTCTGTTGGGGTTGTAGGACCATCTGGCATGACAGGAATCAAACTGGAGTGTTTGCATACTAGGGAAGCACCCTACTTATTTGCTATCTCTCTGTTGTCCTACTTATATCTGACCCTAGGATATTTCCAACTTTTAATAGCAGTATTGGGTGGTTTATGTATGCATTGACCTCTATGCTCTTATCTAAATATTTCTCTGAGCATTTTGGTTGAAGAGTGTATTCATTTATAATTTTAATATTCTTTTATAATTATACTGCAGTCTTCAGTTTTTGCAACTCTATGACAATGGGAGTAAAATTAATATCAATAAGAGCACCACCATTGTATGTCAATGTTGTACAACAACCTGAACAGTTCTCAAATATGCTGCCATGTGTTCTAAGAAAGAACTGCAAGACAATATCTTGTTAAGTGAAAAATCATAGTTAATTCACATGGACAAATATTGCATAAGATATACAGTGTTGTTGACAAATATATCCCATAGATATCATATTTAGAACAAGGGCAAGGGGGATGATACCTGACAATCAGGGCCACCTTTGTTGAGGGAAATAATATGGTATAGAAGGTCTTCTTAGTGTTGTTTGCATTTGTAGCTACTATACACATGAAAGAATTGTATATTTAAAATGAGTAAAAATGATTTTATACAAGTAAGTAAACATGAATTAAATATAAATCCTGACACTTATGTAAGTGACCTTAGATCATTGACATAATTATCTTTCATAGATATTTAATGTCTATTAAACACAGATATTAATTTTCACTTTCTAAACTATGTAGGTTTTGCAAGACATAATCTAACATTTATTGTGCTAGTATTTGTGCAGTTTCTTCCATTTGACCTTTAGCCTTCCTCTCCACTCTTCTATCTAAGTCTCCTCCCCTTTCCATTTCCTAATAATCTTCCTTTTCCTTTTCACTCCCATCACAGAACTTTTAATGAGCTAGATAAAAATATTACTGGTAAAACCAGCGCATTAAAGAAGCATCTTGAATGTTCTTATACAAAAAAGATAATTATGTGATATGCCCTTTGACACACAAAAGGTTTTAATTTTTGAAGTGTAAATTATATATTTTTCTTTTCTTATTTTATGCTTTTAGTGTCATATCTAAGAATTAATACCCGAAGTAAGCTTATGAAAAATCTTACATACTTTATTCTAGAACTTTTATAACATTTAGATTAGATTTATTTCTCCATTTTGAGCTAAATTAGTGAGGTAAGTGAGACAGAAAGACAAATTCTATATATCATTCATTACTTGGTATTTAAAATATGACAACCTCATAGAAAGAAGAGTAGAAGGGTAATTACCGGAAACCAGTAAAATGTAAGAGGCAAATATCTAAGAGGTAAGAGTTCCTTTCATTTATTCTTCTGTTTATATCAAATTAGTACACACATTTTTCAATTGTGTTAAGTGCTGAAATATTGACTTATCTCTTAATTTTAATGCTTTCCAAAAGCATGATCACCATTATGATACTCTATATTTTATTTTGTTTTGATTTATATATGATATATAGCTATATCCTATAGCTCAGAATATAGACCCAATTCTGTGTTCAGAAATCATTCCTGGCTGACTTGGAGGAGAATACATTTAATACTGGGGATCAAACTCTGGTAGCAGTATGCAAGATGTGTGCCTTATCCTCTGTACTACTACTCTGGCCCCATATTCTCTGTTTTATAGTTGAAGAAAATTCAGCTTAAAGTAAAGAATTTCACCTCATGCCACATATTTGGTTGTAGATAGACAAGGGGTGAAATGTAAGGTGTTCTATCACTGTTCTGATGTTATATCTGGATTAATAATGATTCTCAGACATTCTCCCTTATTTAAAATATATTATCCCTTATTTAAAATATAGAGAAATTATTTTAAATGAATAGAGAAAATTAAATATTTTACATTAGGGAGTGGAGATGTTTTAAATTTCAAAATAATATGCATAAGTCTTTTTATTTTATCAATTAATGCCATCCCCATGCCAACTTATACGGTGGTATTATTGTCTACATTTCAACATATCAGGAAAAAAGGAATAATAGGGCTATGTAATCTGCTAAGAACATACTTGGCTAAACAGGCTTAATAGCAGAGAGTCTGATTTCTGAGTCTGGAACCACTTCACCCCCCCAGTTTGGATTCAAAAACAGGTTTTGTTTTCCCGAATCTCACTCATCCTTCCTCCACTAAAACTAAAATCAAAAAGTACAAATGAGAAAGTAAAAAATTAATTTATCCAAGTTCAATAGCTTAGAAGGCACCCAAAATTATAGGACTCCTCATCAAATGTTAATCAATTCAACCCATGGAGCATGTTGATATTGGGCAGGGTGCAATGATAGAAATCTAGTCCCCAATGAATTTTGAGTTTGGGGAAATCTGATTTTGCAGATTGTTATGCAATTATTCTTGCTCCATGTTGTACAGATGTACTCCACATGATAGAGAGTACAGAACCAAATAGGGGACAGTGTATATGCACTTGCAATCACAGAATACTCCAAAAGGAGATACAGAATTGGAGCCACAACTAAGAAATAATAAAGGTGTGGCTCAGGAAATGGACAATTTGTAATGCTTGTAACAAAAGCACAGGTTTTTCAGGCAGCTAATATGACACCAAATGACACTTTATCTCTAAGTAGCTTTGCAACTTCTTGAAATATCTTTTTTCCCTACATGTGAAAACACAAATATTCAGTCAGGGTGGAGTTATGAAGAATTGACAGGCAAATTCTTGTACAGAAAATGTCTTACTTCCATATTTTAGGAAGTATCTTACTATATAAGCAGTGTTTGTTTTCTTTTCATAAAAAACCATTTAGAATTTCCCCTAGTTTCCTTTCTGTGGTCACAAATTCCCTTAGCTATTGTTTTTATGAAAAACTTTATTACACCTCTGACTCGAATGATAATACTGCTGGATAGAGTTTTTTTAGTTGTATATCTTTTGCACTCAATACTTTGGATGTGTCATACCATTTTCTTCTCTTGTTTATAGGGTTTCATTTCAAAAATCTGCTGTGAGTATGACATGGTTTTATATGTGAGTCTTTGCTCTTTGCATGCTACTTTTAGTATTTGATCACCATCTTTGACGTTCTCCATTTCAATTGCAATGTATCTGTAGGCATTTATTTACATTTTTGGAAACTTGTAGAGCCTCTTAGATCTGTTGTCCTCTTTCTTTAACTGGGTATGTTCTTGGTTATTATTTCTTTTACTAAGAACATTCTCAGTTCTTTTTTCTTCTTCCTAATCCTCCGTGATATCACTGATACTCCTATTACTAATGTTGTTCCATAAATCTCATCGTTTTTATTTTTTGTCTTTATATATTTTTCTTTCTTTTTCTTTTCTGTGAGGGGGGTCACACCAAGTGATGTTCAGGAGTTACACCTGGCTATGAGCTCAGAAATCACTCCTAGCTTGGGAAACCGTATGGGATGCTGGGGGATCGAACCGTGGTCTGTCCTAGCTTAATCCGTGCAAATGTGTGCCACAGCTCCAGGCCCTTTATATTTTTATATATTTACATTTTTAAACTTATCAGTGACCTTTAGGATAAGAGAGAAATTCATAAATATATATGTATAAATAAATATATATAAATATATGTGTATAAAATATGTATAAATTCATAAATATGTACATATGCATATATATTTATGAATTTCTCTCCTATCCTAAAGGTCACTGATAAGTTTTTTTTGGTCATTATGCTGTCAACTGTCTCTGTTATGTTCTTTTATTTAGAACAGGGGATTTTTTTTGGATTTTTTTCATTATTTATTTGTAATTATTAAATTTATGCTGCATTGGCATTTTGATTTCTTTGAGATTTCATTTAATTTGGCCAAATCTGGCCAAACAATTTCATTCAAAATGTTTCTTGAAGATCTTCTTTAGGAAAATTTGCAAATTTCTGATAAACATGGGGTTCTCCTAAGTCTTATCTGTTCCTGATAAATGCTCCTTTACTTTTTTTTTGTTTTTTGTTTTTTGTTTTTTTGGGTCACACCCGGCAGTGCTCAGGGGGTACTCCTGGCTCCATGCTCAGAAATTGCTCCTGGCAGGCACGGGGGACCATATGGGGCACCGGGATTCGAACCTATGACCTTTTTGCATGAAAGGCAAACGCCTTACCTCCATGCTATCTCCCGGGCCCCTGCTTTACTTTATTCTAACTGAACATACATAGGAGCATAGAAATCTCTTTCCAAATGAGACATTTGTTTTCTGTGATGGTGTTATGGTATTTCTTAAGGACCCTCTACCTCTTCATTCAACCTAAGAATTACTATTTATCCCATGCTTATCAGTATTTTATTTATACTTTTCCTGTTACAAGTTGATGGGCAATTTCAGGCACTGAACTGATATCCACTGCATTCATCTTGGTAGTCCAGAAATTTCCCAGCTTCAGAGTGAAGTTAAGCCTTGCTTCTCTTCTCTGGAAATTATATTTCCCCACTCTCTTCACTCAACTCAGAGAACTTCTGCACCTTGCTCCTCATTAGACATATTTATCTTGATATCATAGGTTATGGGGCTTGCTATATTGAGCCTATTCTCTTTAGTCATAATTAGGGCATGATCTGGCCAAACTGCATGACTCAGTAGACTCCAGTGCTCTCATTACTGTTTCATCCTTGTCATCTAAGTTGGGGTCTTCCTCCTGTTGAGCAACTCCTTTATGAAATCTGCTCAGTAAATATTTGTCTCACTCATCAGGATTTCAGGTATATTTCTGCAATTAACCAAAGATGTACATACATGCATACATATATACATAAATATGTAAATTACATTAATTACAGTATAAATTATTCCAAACTTTCCCTATTTGAGCACCATCTTTTATGTAAGGGGGTTTGGGCCACACCTGGTGATGCTCAGGGGTTACTCCTGGCTATGCACTCAGAAATTGCTCCTGTCTTTGGGGACCATATGGGATGCCAGGGGATCAAGCCATGATCTGCCCTTGGTCAGTGCATGCCTGGAAAATGCCCTACCACTTGCACCACTGCTCTGACCCTATCGACCATCTTGGCTTTGCCCACCTCCCCGACAAATGCTCTTTTGAAGGAAGATGCTTAATTTAGTTCTTCCACTGTTAAGGCCAGGAAACAAAATCTGAGTGCCTTTGCAGACTAATGTAATATCCTGTCATGTAATAGTGCCAGAACACAGTCTCCAGACTATTTTCAAGTCCCTGAAGCCATTTTGTGAGAGTTTTATCACCTGATTGTCATTATCATCACTAATAGAACTTTGTACTAGCCTAAAAATAACCAGCAAGTGATTGTTGATGGAGAGAAATACAAATGGGTCGATCATTCTGGGATCAGATGCTGGCAGCTCATAGTACAAAGCAAAGTTAATTGATCTTTCTAAACATGAGTTGAGAATTAACAGTTAGACAAGACCAGAGATACTGGTTTGACTTTGATAGAGAAGCAGAAATTTTGACACCAGCCAATATGTATTCTAGCTGCCTTGAGAAAATTTCAGAGGTAAGACCATCTTTTTATAAGGCCAGTAGCAGGATGAGAGGATGAAGTCAGAATACTGGAGTTTGAATCTAGACACTACTTCTTATTAATCGTATAACCTTGACTATAACCTTAAGTCATTCGACCTTTCTATGATTATCAAAAATCATCTGTGATGTGGGCAGACATTATAAATTAATGTGTATATATGCATTTGTATACTATATAAATTAAAATGGACATTATAATGTCTATTTCAAAAGATTGTTATAAGAAATAAGAAGATATAAAGTATTTAAAATAGCACCTGTATTATCATAGACATCCAGTAAATATTTTTTGTTGATAGTGTTATTGCTATTTCTCAGGATAGGAATAAATGACTGAAGAGATATAAGAGGCATCATGTGTAGTGACACAAGCACTGAACTAGGGTTTGGGCTGCATTCTTTTGATTTCCAACCATGCTAATTCAAGGAATTTTCCTATGAGATGGTGTTTCTTTAAGACACAGTCTACCTTTCCAAGCCCTCTATGATCTGACTCCACCATATCTTCCATCTCCCTTTGTAGGCAGTGCTCCAAATTTTCTAATGGCTTGTACTTCCTAGTCTCCTAACTTAGTAGCCACACCAGTTGCTGAAGGCTTTCACACTGGATTTTCTTTCAGACCTAGGGTTGGAAGTAGAACATAGTACATAGTAGATTCTCTGCAGTTCTCTTTCTGGATCCATTTGCTTATTCTTCTATAAAGAAGGTTGGACTCCCCTTCTAGAAAGCTTGGCACAGAAAAGATAGTCACTGATTATTCAAGTTTCCTTTGTCATGCTTAATACTGAACCCTGTCAGCCTTTATTCAGACATGACTTTTCCTGGGCAGCTAGCCTCCATGAGATGGTCTGCACCCTCCCAAGGCCTCCCCCAGAGTGGTACTTGTTGAATCTATAATTCTGTGATACAACCAGAAACTTGACTGCAGTTTGAATAAGGGTACTTCTTGTGGGAAGAAGTGATTAAAGCAAATCTTCAGGGAGAGAGATTTGGGGTGAGTGAGGCATAGAACAAAGGCCAAGAAATAAAAAGGATAAAGTGAGTAAAAAGATTTTGCTTGTTTGATTTTTTTCCCCTTAAAACTAGAAAGTAAAGCTGTCGTGGGATTCGAGCCACTGAAGTCTATGTGTCTTGTTGCTCAGCTGACTTTTATATTGTAACCAGGGATGTAATGCAACTTAAAAAAAATCTTTTGACTTCTGATTCAAGTCGGTGAAACACTTCAAAAATTCCTATTCTGTCTCCCTTGGCACAGCCCATCCCGCCCATCTTTTGAAAGAGTAAGGTTCAAGCGTTGTGCAATAACAATGCACATCTTAAAGCTGTTACAGCATACCAGGACCAGATTAGTGGTCCTCCCCATCTGCTCCATCCTCAATGGAATGATCACATACAGTCTTTACAATCCTACAAAGAGAGAATTCTCTTTGTTTTCTCTTTGCAAGTAAAAAAGCTGAGATGTAGAGAAGTTAGTAAATGTTTATAAATTACCAGCTAGTAAATGGAAATGCCAAGCCTTCAATGAGTGAGAGGACTCAGGACTTTCCTACTTAGTTACTTAGTGAGGTTCTCATATCCAATCTTTCCTTTTTTCTTTTTCTTTTTTTTGTTTGTTTGTTTTTGGGTCAGACCCGGCAGTGCTCAGGGGTTATTCCTGGCTCTATGCTCAGAAATCACACCTGGCAGACTCGGAAGACTATATGGAATGCCAGGATTTGAACGAACATCCTTCTGCATGCAAGGCAAATGCCCCACCTCCATGATATCTCTCTGGCCCCAGTTCTCTTTCTTAGGAAAAAGAAAACTGTTTTCCTGGGTTTATTTCATAGCAGAAAGCCTTCCTTGTCTCATGGTTTTTCTTTTCTCTGTCTTAGATGAAGACAATTCTCTCAACTTTTGTTTGATAGATAAAAATTAATATTTTTATTTCGGTACTTTAATTTTTGCTTCAAATTTGCAGTAGACCAGTAAAGAATGAAAAGAGTTTGCTTGAAGATGAAGGAACAATGTTATGGTAGATAAAGATTAAAAAAAAACACACAACAGTCTTTCTTTTCCAAGTATCTAGAAATGAGTCCTCAATGTGCCGTGAGCCTAATTTTTAATATTTGTAAATAGATTTTTTTTGGTTTTGGGCCACACTCGGCAGTGCTCAGGGGTTATTCCTGGCTCCATGCTCAGAAATTGCTCCTGGCAAGCACGGGGGACCATATGGGATGCCGGGATTCGAACCGATAACCTTCTGCATGAAAGGCAAATGCCTTACCTCCATGCTATCTCTCCGGGCCCGTAAATAGATTTTTTAGACTCTGTGCTAAGAGAACACATAACTCAAGGAATCTTGGATACTCCATTGTAATAATTTTCAGCAAAAGTTACTCTAAAATCCTCCTTTATTCCACCAAGATCCCTGTATTCTTACAACTTCAGTCAAGCAAGAGAAGTCTTGGAACTTTACTTCTTTTTATTGTATTTATGTAGCATAACACAGTGTATGTTTGGTACACATATGTTAATATGGATTAATTTTCATAAAAATCATGATCAAAGATAGGACTGGAACGATGAGTGGTCTTGTTGCTGGGTTAGATAAGGATATGAAATGTAGAGAGGCAAGGAACATATTTTTTTTCAAAGACTTTTGATAGTGAAAGAACCTGACAATAACTGAAAAAGAAACTTTTAAAATCAGAAAAAAAGAAAAGAGTATCTGGAGTTTGGACAAAATCTAGGTATAACTCTATTTGGTTCCTAAAACCCAGTGCTCTCTGATTCACATTCAGTTCCTCACTCTGCTTTTCTGTGTTTTAGATTCACTACTAGTCAAGCTTCCTTTGTGTTCCAGGAAAAGATATAAAACACAAGCTGAGTTGGTCCTACAGGCATGTATCTGAGAGTAATTTTGCTTCTCAGTAGCTCAGAAGAAGTCTCAGAGAGGTAATTCACTGCTTCCTCCTTGGTCACATGTTTATCTCTTTAACCATTAAAGAGCCACAGTAAAGCCTGAGAACAAAGGCCTGCAGATTCACGCAAACCTAAGAACTGAATAGTTTCCATTGTGTCTTCCTATAGTTTTAGGCTTTCATAAAACGCAGACATTTTCCTTCTTAATGTTTGACTAGGTTTTGTACATGAATATTTGGTGCCAAAAGTTAACCTGACTGTTTATTTGACAGAACAGTGATAAGAGTGGTAAAGAACAATTCTGCAGAGTTGCTCAAAGACAATCATCTCTTTATTAGGCAACAGGCAGAAGATAAATTTATAATTAAGAAATAGAAATGGGTTTGGATGTGGTAGCATGAAGAGCAACAGAGTGGCTCTTTGACTTGAATTAAAATAATACAGGGAGAGAAAAAAAATGAATAGATCTGTAGGATCCCCTGCATATAAAATGGGTGATTGGAAAAAGTCATATAACTATTGATCATCTAGGACATGCCTAACTCTGTTTGTTTAGATTTTTGTGATACATCCAACATTACTCAGAGGTTACTTTTGACTCTGAGCTCAGAATTCACTCCTGGCAGATATGGGGACCATCTGGGATGCCGGGGATTGAACTTATCTTGACCGCATGCAAAGCAAACAGCCTACCAGCTGTATATTGCTGGCCCTTACACTCCTAACTCTAATACACTTCATTTTTTTAAACTTAGTTGTTAGCATTATGTAAACAAAATCCATAAAGTTCAATCTGAAGGAATATTAATTCCTTATTCCAAGTTTCATATCTAGAGAAAATGTCACTCCTGGGACCAGAATTGAGCATACCTTAGGTTTGACCACTAACATCTATTTGAGGTTAGGTGGTATGAATGAAAAACTATGTCATCATACTAAAAATTCTCACACAAACACTATAAAACATTATCTTCATATACTTGTGAATGTATGAACTTTTTTGGGGGGGGGCAACCCAGTGACACTCAGGAGTTACTCTTGGCTATGTGCTCAGAAATCTCTCCTGGCTTGGGGGATCATATGGGACACCGGAGCAATCGAACCTCTGTCCTTCCTAGGTCAGCCACATGCAAGGCAAATGCCCTACTGTTGAGCCATCGCTCAACATGAATTTTTGTAGTCTCAGAGCTTATTTTTATACTAATTCTCAGGCACATATCACATGTCCATTATCACTTTTATTAAAAAATGAAGGTGACACTGCATTATAAAATATAAAATATTCATTTTGTAATGCATTAAATTGGGTTGAGTGTAAAAGAGCTATATGTTAAGTCTTCTTTAAATAATAATAACATTTGACATTATAATGATAGCAATTGTTAATATTCGTGTATTTTGCATATCTATATTTTGCAAAGACCAATACCTCAAAACACCCATAATGTGTTCAAAGTAAGAATGACAAATTCTTAACTCCAGAGCATATTCTAAACCTTGTTTAAATTCCTTGGAGAAGATAATGAAGGCATTTAATAATAGCATTAATAACTTTTAGACAAGTAGAGTTTGATAGTAACTTCATTTTCTTCATTTTTCTATTTTAATTCCCAGTGGAGTTCCAGTGGTAATTACTTAGAAACTTACAATTTATAACTCAAAAATTTATATATATTAATATGTATTCATTAATACACATATATTCTTTTACAGGTAGGGACTTCAGGCATTGAGAAGAAAATTAATAACTTTTTAAAGGAATACAGCGCCTAAGAGGCAGGATTAAAGTATTTGTATCACATCCGAAGTCCTATGTGTTGATTTTCTCAAATTTGAGTCTTTTGATAATGTGAAGCTCTGAAATGTAGAGAAAAAATAAAAATGGTTTCTGTGCATGGTGTTAGATGAAGGTCTGAGTTCGTTGTCTTTTTCATGTGGCCAACCAATTGTCCCAACACCACTTTCCTTGCTCTGCTATTTTACAATAACCAGAATCTGGGAACAACCCAGATGCCTGACAACAGACGAGTGGCTAAAGAAACTTATACATATACACAATTGGAAAACCATGCGTCCATCGGGAAAAATGACGTCTTAAAATGTACCTAAACATAGATGGATATGGGAAGTGTTGTGCTGAGTGAAATAAGTCAGAGGGAAAGAGATACACACAGAATAGTCTCACTCATCTCTGGGATTTAAGAAAAAATAAAATATAATATTAATATACTATGCTATTAATACTCAGTAACAATAGACACGAGGGCTGGAAGGACTGACCCATGATATGAAGCTTAGTACAAAGTGATGAGTGCAGTTAGAGAAATAACTACACTAACAACTATCATGACAATGGTAGTGAGTAAGAGAAGCAGAATACCTGTCCGGAATACAAGCAGGGGTGGAGGAGGAGGGAGATGGGGGGCATTGGTGGTGGGAAGGTTGCACTTTTTAAGAGGGGTGTTCTTTTTTATAACCGAAACCCAAGTACAAACATGTTTGTAATTATGATGCTGAAATAAAGATATTATCTAAAAATGAATCAAATCTAAAGAAAAGAAAAAGAAACATATTCTTGAAAAGTGAGTAAGCAATTTTAGGCATAAATTCAAAGATAAAGAACAAATAGAAAGATTAAGGAAGTTTGGAGGAAGAACTGATCTGAAATAGTACGGGAGAAAATTCCAGAATAGAACAATGTCAAGAAGAAAATAGGATTTTAGATTAGTCTCCTAGATTCATTATAACTGCATAGGTAAAAAGAAGGGGAGAAAAAATATTCTTGGACAAATATGTGGGGCAAGAAATTAGAAGCAAGTTTGGGAGTCCTCCTTGCCTGGGCCCCATAAGTCACACAGCTGGCAGGCTGTAATGACTTGGGCCTGGCTTATTAAGCACATTTGAAAATTGGGTGAATTGCTTGATTTGGTAAAAAATTACATGGTACATTTAATCAGGCCTCCTTTAAGGAACAAATGTCATTAAACACCACTTAATTAGCTGCCCCTGCAGCCTGACTGGGTGAAAATTATATCCCTGACAAACTACAAAACATTTTTAAGGTCAAATATGGGAAATAAAAATACCACTGGTTGCCCTCGGGTAATAGGTCCATAAAAGCTTGCCTCATTTTCATTCATTGAAAAGATTCATTCTGGATTGCAGCTAATCAGAGCTTGATGGTTTTTCTTTGGAGTAGAATCTTAAACCGTGGGTGTGTGGGTCTTTATACTAAAGAAGTCAAAAATAAAAGAGCCAGAAACCCAGACACAGGCACTTTTAATAATGCACGTGTTTATCAGCCTGCTGATTTGTTATGGGAATAAAAATGTCTGCTTGCTCTATCCCAGGATTCTGTGGTATATTACAACAATCTCAAATCTGCCAAGGACAAAGAAAGCAAATCAGAGAATGCTTAAGAGACAAGTGAATGAGTAATCATTTACCTTACCACACTAAAATATCTTCTAAATAATGCACAGTATTCATGCAGAAAATGCACATGTCATAAACACAGCTTAATAAACTAAAAGCACTTTTGTGAACAGCAGTGTCAGGTCAAGAGGCTCGGCATTATCTTCCCAGAAGTTCTCTAAAAAATCTTTTTTTTTTTCATTCTCTTTCATAGGTAATTGAAATGCTGACTTCTTATAGAAGCGGTTGATTTTCTCTGCTTTCTAATTTTATATGAATGGTTTCGTGGAGTGTGAACTTTTTTTGGGGGGTGCCTGGTTCTACTTGTTCATAGTTTATGAGCTTCATCCTTATTGATGTGTGTACTTTATCTGTTCTTTTTTTTTGCTGGGGCGGTAGGCCTACCCAGGGGCGCTCAGTGTATACCTGGCTTTGCACTCAGAAATTGCTCCCGGTAGGTTCAGGGGACCATATGAGATGCTGGGAATTGAATCCAAGTCCACCCGGGTCTGCAGTGTGCAAGGCAAACACCCTACCGCTGAGCTATCTCTCTGGCCTCTCTTGTTCTCTTTTACAGCTGTTTCACTGGGAGAAGGTTATTGAAATATGTTTTATGCTTTGTGTGTACTTTTAAATTTACAACTATGATGCATATTGCTATAACTGGTTGAGCATATTTACATACATGGATTTGTTTAGGTATGGAATTTTCTCTCTCCCCAGTCACTCAGTCTCCATTTCTTCATTTATCTGTTGAATGAAATTTGCTTAACTGAATAGTGCTGTCTGAGCATCTAGATTTTTTTCCTTTAGGAAATTACAAAATAGTACTCATTTTTCTTTATAGTTTTCTTTATGGTCAATTCTTGCTTTTCATCCTATTTCCTTTTCAAGACACTGTCTACTTAACCTAGATTAAGATTCTGATATGATATCCCACCAACAGAGAAAGCATTCTAATTGCAATCAGTGAAATCAAGCCATAATTAAATGTTCACAAGATGGTATAGTAGTTGAAAGAAAAAAACATTTTCCATGCTGCTGGTCATTATTTTCTCGACCATACATCCTTTGCCAATTAGCCCAATTAAAAGTCTTGTTTTTCATTTGCCAGGTACTCCTGGCAAACTAAAGTATATTTGTATACTTAAAATACTTTTTAAGTATTTTGGGGGGGGGAAAAATACTTTTTAAGTATTTAAATTGTAACCCAAATCATGTATATTGGGAAATATCATTCTTACCTCCAAATCCATCAGCAGTATAAAATGGCAACGTCCCCTTTTGCATAGGCATTCTAAAGTAAGGGGAAACCTTTTGCACAGAAACAAGCTCTTATCTACTTGGGATAAGAACCCATACTGTTTATAATACAGAGATGATTCCCACCCAGAACATGTGTCATGTGGACCCACTTAGACTCCATGTGATTGGACAGTGACTGCCCAACCCAGAACTCCTGATCCCAGATGTGAAACTGACACAGGTCCCAGCAACAGCACCAGAAACCAAATTTCTCCCGGGGAAATTCCTAATACCACTCTGGCACCAATTTGCACTAGTTTTGATATGACATCCTGACATATGGAAACGACAGCAACTTGATCTAAGAGAAGGTTGCCCTATCTCATCACCTAATGGTATAATGCAATCAGGAGACATGGCATCCTTTGTACTATGCAAAAAATAAAATCGCTAACTATAGAAGACTGATTTTGACAAACATGGACTGGGCAGAACCATTTGAGGCTCCAATGAGAAAGTTCCTAGTTTAGGGCTCTGCCTAGGATTCATACAAAAACCAAGATCTCTAATTCCAGAGATCTGACTTTGCCAACTGCAACTGAACAGAACTTCTGGAACCATACTGGTAAACTCTATCCTAAGTTCTGTCCTAGGATCTGAGCAAAAACCGAGACCACTAATTACATAAGATTGATTACAACAACAGTAATGGAACAGAACTTCTAGTACTGTAAAGAAAGACTCTATCTTAGCCTTCATTCTATGACCTATGCAAATAACAAGATCTCTAGCTAAAGAAGCTTGATGTCATCATCCACAACTGATTGGGATGTCTCCTGCTACCATAAAAAGACCTTGGGGTGTGAAAACGAGCATGTATGGAGCCAGTAGTTGTTCCCATGGCAGTATGATTCAAGGGTAGAGAACCCCTATCTCTCTTAGGCCAAGGGAATTCCCATTCTAATTTCCCCAATATGTACTGTGCCTTTGCAGAAGAAGAAGAAGGAAGAAGAAGAAGAAGAAGAAGAAGAAGAAGAAGAAGAAGAAGAAGAAGAAGAAGAAGAAGAAGAAGAAGAAGAAAAGAAAAGAAAAGAAGAAGAAGAAACAAACCTTTTTATTTATTTTTTATTTTTGGTTTTTCGGGCCATACCCGTTTGATGCTCAGGGTTACTCCTGACTAAGTGCTCAGAAATTGCCCGTGGCTTGGGGGTATCATATGAGATGCTGGAGGATTGAACTGTGATCCTTCCTTGGCTAGCGCTTGCAATGCAGAGAACTTACCTCTAGCACCACCTCGCCAATCCCAAAACAAAACAAACCTTTTTAACTAGTTGCAGCTTAGTTTTTTTTTTTTGACTGTCTTAAGCTTTTTGTTTGTTTGTTTTTCTTCTTGTTCTTTTGTTTGTTTCTTTGTAGTTAAAGATTTTGGCTTTTGGTTTATTTTGTGTGTGTTTGTACTTTTGATGTTATTGCCTTTTTGTTTTTTGATTTTGTTTTTGTTTGTGTTTCCGTTTTTTGTTTTGCTTTGTTACAGTTTTCTTCTTTTTTCCTCTTTCTTCTTCTAAATGGATATTTATAACACCTGGACAGACTCCTCCTAGCTTTTTTCTCTTTTACCTGTTCTTTTTTTCTCTCTTTTTTATTTTTGCTTTTTTTTCTTTTCTTCTCCCTTATCTTTTCTTATATCTCCAACATTACCACATTACTGGAATCATCTTTATCAGCCTTATAATTTGAGGAGGAAATGGATGGTACCAAGACCAGACAGTTTTATGAATATTTAGTGAAATAAAAAATGATCAGACGAACATCAAACCCAAAGTCAACGACAACAGATTCTATACCCAATCTACAACAAGCTGTATAAGTGGGGAAACAGTTATACTAGCATTACAGGGAGTAAAGGAGGGAGATATGGGATGCATGCTGTCAATGGGCGGAAGGACAACACTGGTTTTGGGAATGCCCCTCATTCATGGTCACTATATGCCTTAAATATTACTGTGAAAGATTTGCAATTCACTTTGACCACATTAAAAGTTAAGTAAGATATATGATATTTCCCCTTTAAACTATGTAGATATGTTTTATGGGTTAGCAGGTGGTCTATTTTGGAGAATGACCCACATGCCTTAGAGAAGAATGTGAATCCAGTTTTCTGGGGATAGAGAGTTCTATATATATCAACTAGGCCACTTTCTTCCATTGTTCATTTCAATGCTAATATATTCTTGTTAGATTTCAGCCTGGTTGACCTCTCAAATAGTGACAAGATGTTGAAGCCTCCCATTATAATTGTGTTGCTACTGAAGTCTTCCATCAAGTTTGTATGCAGTTGCTTTAAATATTTTGCTGGTCACTTATTGGATGCTTATATGTTTAGGAATGTGATTTTTTCTGTTGTACATATCTCTTCATTATTAAGAAATGTCAATCTCTGTCATTTTAACATTTTTTGGGGTCTAAAGTCTGTCATCTGATATTGTTATTGCCATTCCAGTCTTTTTGAGGTAGTTATTTCCTTAAATGATTGTCCTCCGATCTTTGATTTTGAGTCTGTGTTTGTTCTGATTATTCAGATGCATTTCTTGTAGGTAACAAAATGTTGGATTTATTTGATCTGTTTCTCTCTTAACTTGTGCATTTAGTCCATTGACATTGAGAGAGAAGATTGTCATGGGATTTAATGTCATCTTTTAGTAGGAGTCTGGTGTGCTTATGCTCTGTTTTATCTTAAAGTAGATCTTTCATTCCTCCTTTCAGGATGGTTTTGAGATTGCAAAGTGTTTAAGCTGTTGTTATCCCTGAAGCTGTGTATCCTTCCTTCAAAACTAATGCAAATATGTTTGCGTGAAGTATTCTTGGCAATGCATTCATGTCACTATATTCCACCATTGTCTTTGGATTTGAAGGTTTCTCATGACAAGTATGCAGTAAATCTTAGAGATGCTCCTTTGAATGTAATTTCTCTTTTTGACATTCTGCTTTCAGTATTGCATCTTTATCTATGAGTTTGTTATTGTGATTAGGATATATCTTGAGTTGTTTTTATTTGGATCTCTTTTGGCTAGTACTATTTGAACATGCAGACTTGGTTGCATGTACTCTTTAGGAGTTTCTCTGTAATCCTGTCCTCGATTGTTGATACTTCATAGGGGTTTTCTTCCCGTGTCTCTGGGACTTCAAGGATTCTTATGTTGTTTCTTTTGAGTAGATCAAAGACTTCTATTTCCATCTGATTACAATATTTGAAGAATTTTTCCATTGTCTGATCATTTGTTTTGAGGCTCTTTTCCAACCTCTTCCAGTGTATGGAATTGTTATGCATTTCATCTTCTAGCTCACTGATTCTGTCTTCAGTCACTTATACTCTGTTGAAGAGACTTTCCAGTGAGGTTTTCACTTTGCCTGCTAAGATTTTCAGTACAGTTATATTATAGGTTTGAACTTTTCTTACTCTTTTGACTCTTGATTTGTGGTTCATTCAGTTCATTCCATGCTTTCTTTGAGTTCTATGAGCATCTTCTATATTTCTTCTCTAAAGTCCTTATCTGAGAGATTAAATAGGTAGTTGACACTTTTCAGATCATTCAAGCTACCATTTTCTTTCTCTAAGCATGGTGGATGCCTGCATATTTTCCCCATTGTTGTGGATGTAGTATGGTGTTTTCTATGTCCATTGTTGGCATTCCTTGACTAGGAGAAGTATGTGGCTATGAAGCAGTCGACTCTGCCCCACTGGTTCTTTGTCTTGGATTCTGTCTTTTTACATGGGTTCCATGCCATGTTTTAAAGCTGTATCCTTTTTTGCACTGCCACTGGGAAGTGGATTCTGCTGCTCTGAGTCTCTGTCCCTTCACTTGGGTGCTTCTGACATGGCTTTCAGGTCCCCCAGTCACTGCCTCCACCGTTTCTGCCACTGTTACTGTCTCCCCATACTTTTATTTTGAATGCCCACTAAGTATCTTAGAAAAAAGAAGATGAGGGGCTGGGCGGTGGAGC
>PVKC010018119.1:5525-19926 GCA_004027635.1 Crocidura indochinensis
AAAACTAAATTAAATTAAATTAAATTAAATTTAAAAAAAGGCTGACACTGGGTGAGAAAAATAAATTAAATTTTCAAATAGGTAGAGATTGGTTTATTCTGTTTAAATAATTGGTTTATTCTGTTTATCTGAAAAAAATTGACAATAGTCTTTTAAAATTGAGCCTGAAGTTCTTAAAAGCTATTAAAGGGGAAAGAGGAAGAAAGGTAAACATATCTATTACAAAGAGTAAGCTGATACATAAAAATACATTTCCATAAAATTTGTTTTTAAAAGCTTTCTACAATTAGGCTTAAGATCTTCAAAGAGGTGTATGTACATAATGCAACTTACCTCTTGGATCGCAGTCATGACCACATGTTGAACAGACTCTTCAAGTGTCATTATGTTTTGAATATGTTCTAAGATTTAAAAGAATTGTATATGAATTAACATATACTAATAGTACTTTACTTTAGCCATTAACTTAACACAATACAATTTATTCAATATAAGCTTAAGGCAAAAATACATCTCAGAAAAATATACATTACTGAAAATACATAATGTCCAATATATGAAGTAAATTCATATGCACTACATCAACTCCTAAAGTATTAAATACATGATATTTTATTTCATCAACTATTTAGTTCATTTTAGGGTTTCTCAAAGACAGACATACAGACAGCAGCTATAAACACCACCTAAAAATTCACCAAGTCGCACCTTAAGGTGAGGTCTCACTCCTACACCTCACCACAAACACTCAGGCAATAAGCTAAGTTGATTCTGTCCCAAAAGAAAATGAGAATTATTTGACTATTTGAAGAGAAAGAAAGGAAATACAACTATGTGAAAAGCATATAAAGTCATTATGTTACATAAAATAAGTCTAAGCCACTAGTACAAAGAATTTAAAAATAGCTAAAAAAAAGTGTGATAGAAAGATCAGAATTGAGATAAGGAAATGGAAGGACAAAGGACAGTGATGAAAAAATACCAACTTCTAGTTGTAAGATAAGTAAGCAGATGTAATATACAACAGGATTTTAATAACAATTCCAAATATTTTAAATAACACATATTTAAATATGTACATTAAGAGTTGATTCTAATACTTCGCATACAAATACGATATTGTTTCCTTTCTTTGTCTTGGCTTTTGTTTTTTGGGTCATATACGGCTACACTCAGGTGTTATTCCTGGTTCTGCACTCAGGAATCACTCCTGACTGCTTGCAGCGGTCCTCAAACTTTTTAAACAGGGGCCCAGTTCACTGTCCCTCAGACCAGTGGAGGGCCAGGCTATAGTAAAAACAAAAATTATGAACAAATTCCTATGCACACTGCATACATCTTATTTTGATGTGAAGAGACAAAACGGGAACAAATACTATGTGGCCCACGGGCTGTAGCTTGAGGACCACTGGTTAGGGTGACCATATGGGGTGTTAGCTGCATGCAAAGAAAATGCCCTCACTACTGTTTTAACATTCCAGTTCCAGAAAAAAGTTTTCATCTTTTTGTATTCATTTGAGATGATGGATGTTAACTAAACTAATCATTGCAATTATTTTATAATAAATCAAATTGCTATGCTGTACACCTCACTATTTACTGTTAATCAAACTGGTTAAAGATGAAACATTGTGGGGCCGGTGAGGTGGTGCTAGAGGTAAGGTGTCTGCCTTGCAAGCGCTAGCCAAGAAAAGATCGTGGCCACAGTTCGATCCCCCGGCGTCCCATATGGTCCCCCCAAGCCAGGGGCAATTTCTGAGAGCTTAGCCAGGAGTAACCCTTGAGCATCAAACAGGTGCGGCCCGAAAAACCAAAAAAAAAAAAAAAAAATGAAACATTGTTATACCTTGATATCATTTTAAAATGGTTGCAATGAAACATACATGTGTAGAAGTTGTTTTACATTGTAGATATTTCTATTTTTTAATTAATAAAGGTTGTTTTTATTTATCTCCTTACCTATAAAATTCATCTTAAAAACAAAATTTAATTAGATAATCCTGAGTTATTAACATGTTAGTAACTTAATACTATCTCTTTATATTCACTATTCATCAAACTTTATATATCCAGGAATTAAATGTATTTATTTTTTAAATCTGAAGACAAAAGTGAGAAGCAATGCTTATAACTAAAGAGAACACTATATATTATACCCAAATTTAATGAGGGCAATAAAATCATAAATTTAGGATGAAAATGAAAGCCTAAACTAATATATATAGCTAGCACATGAAGAACTGATTCATAAGAAATAAAGTAGTATAAATTAGCAGATATTCAATTCTACTAACAAAAGAAAACCTAAGTCAGAAGTTATTCTGTGCAGAAGTCAAACAAACATGTTAAGATCAAGAAAAAAGATGTAAAAAGAGACAGGAGATGAAAAAGCCCAAAGTATTAATCAAATAAAAAGTTAAAAAGTTACCAATAACAGAAAATTGCCAGATTTACAAATGAGTTACTACTTGTTAATTTGTTATTAAAAGCTTATAGAGGTTTTATCTTTCCTTGAACAACTCTTTCTGATTTTTATTAAAACAATCATGTTGGGGGCCAAAGTGACAGTATAATGGGTAGGGCATTTGTGTTGCATGAGCCAACGCGGGTTCACTCCCTGGCACCTCATATGATCCCCTGAGCAATGCCAGGAGTGACCTCTGAGCACAGAGTCAAAAGGATGCCCTGAGCATCACTGGAGGTGACCCAAAAAATAAAATAAAATAAAATAACAATTGAGTCATTGAGTATGGCAAGTGAAATAAGAACTAGAACAAGAAAGATTCACAATATTTTGGTTTCTATTTCAGTGAGTTGTCTGTCAACCTATAATAGTTATCTATATTATTTTCTCTAGCAGTATAAGCTGTTTCTAGAAACTAAGTATCATCAAATGAATAAAATTCACTTACCTTGCTTCTTCTCACAGTTAACTGCGCAACCTAAAATAAGCTGAAGCAGCCTCCCCAGTTCCAGAGAATTTGAATGCTCAGTTATTTGGTTTAGATCAGGAATAAGATCTTCAGAAATCTGTTGCCCCAGAAACTGTGGTACCAAAACAATAAATTAGGAGACTATTTGGAATAAATAATAAGCTATGTTTAATTATTAAAGGAAAATGAATTTTAAGTAAGCTCATAAAGACAGGTAAATTAATAAATAATAAAGCCATAGTTAAATAAAACAAGTTAGCAAATCTTAATCTCTGAGTTTTAATATATCTGTAGAAGCAATTAAAATGGGTTAGGCCGAGTCAGAGAGATAGCACAGTGGTAGGCCGTTAACCTTGCACATGGCCAATCCAGGACAGACGTTAGTTCGATCCCTGGAATCCTATATGTCCCCCAAATCAGGAGTGATTTCTGAGTGCAGAGCCAGGAGTAACCCTTGAGCGTCAATGGGTGTGGCCCAAAAAAAAACAAAACAAAACAAAAAGTCCCAGGCCTGATTTATTAAAACATATCTTTCCACTAAAAAAATAAATAGGCCTCTAGTGAAGCTAAAAAAAAATTTTCAAATTATTTTGACATGTGATTATGAGCAAACAAGTATATAAGCAAGCTCCCATTTTTACATATAAATAATAAAACTAATGGACTTCATTTTCCTGGTTTGTTATTATTTGTGTGTGTATGTGGGGTATAGCTGATGGTTCTCACAGCTTAGTTACTGCTCAGAGGTCACTGCTGGCACTGCTTAGGGGAACCAGAATTCACAAGCAAGGAAGCACCTTAGTCCCTGTACCCTCTCCTCAGTCCATGGTCTTACAATTTTTCCTCTTTTTAGTTTATTAATGACTAATTGGAATTAAAAATTCTAAATGCGTGGGGCCGGTGAGGTGGCACTAGAGGTAAGGTGTCTGCCTTGCAAGCGCTAGCCAAGGAAGTACCCCAGTGTCCCATATAGTCCCCCCAAGCCAGGGACAATTTCTGAGCGCTTAGCCAGGAGTAACCCCTGTGCATCAAATGGGTGTGGCCCAAAAAATCAAAAAAAAATTCAAAATGCATTTTGGGCATTAATAAATTGAAATTTTTCAGTCTTAGGAGTGTTTAAAAAAATTCAAGTTTAATTGTGCAACCACGATTAGAAATAAAATTATTAAGTGGTACACTAAATGCTTACTGAGGGGGCAGGGGTTTCAGCCATACCTTGCAGTGTTTGGGTTACTCCTGGTTCTATGCTCAGGGATCATTCCTAATGATGTTTGGGGAGCCATATTGGATGTTGTGGATCAAACTCAGGCTTCCCTCATGCAAGACAAGAAACCTACTTGCTTATATAACTTCTCCAACCTCTTTGAATAATGTGATCTCTAGTATAATCTTAATATTACTTTCATTTTGTGTTTAATTCACCTGCATAGCACAATTTCACAGTATAATGAGTTGCTGCTTACATTGAAATGTCCAAATAGTGTTCCAAATAAGAAACAAGTTGGTTTTATTATAAATTCTACTTTATGGCATGGCAAATTCAAATCATCTGAGATGAAGATAATTGATTCATAAAGCAATTTAATTTCAAGAATACCAGTATAAATGAATTATTTTATATTATTTATATATTAAAGTTGTTTGTGTTCACAAAACTTGAGTGTTCCAAAGATGACAAAAAAAACCCACAACAAAATATAAAATGTTATAAACAAATGTCAAGTCATTCTTCAGGATTAATATAATTATCACAAAACATCTTAACATCTAAACAAAGCCAGATGTTTGTCATACCTCATTGTAGTATCTCATTATTCCTTGAAGTACCTTCTTTAAATTACTAGCCTAGTGGAAAAAAAATAGTTATTTCATATAATTAAAGAAAATATATGACAAGATGAAAATTAGAAAACATACAGTTGGGAGTTAGAGCAAGGTACCATAGATAAGATGCTTGCCTTGCCTGTAGCTGACCCCAGTTCAATCCCCAGCATCCCATGTGGAGTAATTCCTGAGTGCAGAGCCAGGAGTAATCCCTGAACACCAATGCCTAAGGCTCACCCCTCAAAAAAAATATTAAAAGGGCATACAATAGAGTTCTACACAGAATATATAGGACATAGTCTTTAAATATAAGAGTTTTTAAAATGCTTTTCCATCTATAAAATGAAGTGTAAGATTTTATTTTTAGGAACCAAGTAGAACTGGGCCTAGAGAAGAACAATAGATAGAAATGCTGGCCTTAATGGGTTTAGTCCCTATTACTATGCATGTCATCCTCCAAGCCTAACCCACCAGGAGTGATCCTTGAACACAGAGCCATGTACAGTGCTGTGTGGGGCCCCAAAGACAAAACAGAAACAAAAAAGAATCCAACAGACTGTCACTGGATTTTTTTAAAGCATAAATTTTAGATGTTTCCTTTAAATACTTTGAATTAAAGACATAAGGAACCTAATAGAAAAGAAAAAATAGAGCCAGGAGTAACCCCTGGGTGCTGCTGAGTTTGACATCCCCCACAAAAAAAAAGAATGCTAAAATAAACAAAAATCATAAAAAAACTATAGTGGCTACATGACTCAAATAATATCTTAGAACATGAAATATCACTGAGAAAATAGATGTCATAATAATATCCAATAATCAGGACATACAAATATAAAAACCTATAAAGACTCAAAATATGTGGGTTAAGAATTAACAGAACTGAACAAAATTGGCAAATCCCCAATAAATTTGAAAATCTAAGAACTCTACACCCTTTTAGGGCTGGAGTGATAGCACAGTGGGTAGGGCATTTGTCTTGCATGCAGTTGACCTGGGTTTGATCCCCGGCATCCCATGTGATCCCCGGAGCCTTCCAAGAGCAATTTCTGAGCACAGAACCAGGAGTAACCCCTGAGTGCTGCCAGGTGTGGCCCAATAGCCAAAACGAAAAGAAAATAACTCTACCCTTTCATAACTGATAAAGACAAAATCAATTAATATATAAAGATTAGATTTTAATAAATGTAAATAGCAGTATCCACAAATTTTACAGAACCCTTATTTTTAGGAACAACTGCAGAATATATTTTCTTTTGTTTTGTTTTGTTTTGTTTTTGGGTCACACCCGGCAGTGCTCTGGGGTTACTCCTGGCTCTATGCTCAGAATTCACTCCTGGCAGGCACAGGGGACTATATGGGATGCTGGGATTCGAACCACTATCCTTCTGCATGAAAGGTAAATGACTGACCTCCATGCTATCTCTCCAGCCCCATATATTTTATTTTCAAGTGAGCTCAGAGCATTCATCATATGTTAGGTATTCATCATCTGGTAGGCCTGATTACATAAATGTAAAAAAATTTCTTAATATAGAATATGTCCTCAAAAATGAAATTACATAAGAAATCAATAAATAAAAACAAAGGTGTCTCAAATATTTATAATCAAAAAAACCTATTTTGAATCTATTGGTCATATGAAGTATCACATGGGAAAATGTGAACTAAATATAAAAATGTATACAACATGTTAACTAAGGCAAATACTTAATTTTTTGAAAGCCAAAAAAATAAGATAAAAAATAAGAGTGGCAAAGAGGCTAACAGACTAAAAAAAGAAATCATTAGAACAGAAAAAATATTTCTTTGGAGAAAAAAAAACAATAAAATTTAAAAACAACAAGCTAGGCTTGCTGAGAAAAATTACAAAATCACTATTAGGAAATAAAATGGAAGTCATACAAAGATCATTAATATATCATTAGCCTAAAAATGAACAATCGTCTACCAACAAATTAATTTACAGAAAATTAACATACAAGAATTTACAGAAAATAAACAAACACCCTAATTAGATATGATAAGAGTGACCTAAGAAGAAAGAGAATATCGGTTTACAGTTTATCCTACGGTTATACACTTAAACAATTCAGTAGTTATACTTGATAATTTTATGGAGGGAAGGAGTGTTGAGTCACAACTGGCAGTTATGAGGGGCCAATCCTGGATCTGTAATCAGGGGTGAGAGACTGTGCTCAGAAGACCTATGTAGTGCCAGGAATCAAGGAAGGCCAAGCTATAAATCAGTCATATGCCTTGTATCTAATACAGACGATAACCCTGTACTATCTCTCTGGACCTACCCAAATGAAATTAAGTATATGTCTATCCAAAGAATAGTACACAAATATTCATTATAACTCAATCATAATATACTAGTACATATTCATTGTAGCTGTAAATCTCCATGAATAGTCAAAATCTGAAAAAAGCATCAGTAAGCTAATGTCTTATTTATCAAAATATCCTATATAGCAAAAAATAAAGAGATAAGACAAGCAATGTGAGTCTCAGGAACATTATACTGAGTGAAAGATGACAGTCACAAAACAAAGCATAAGATATGAATCCATTTCTCTGGAATCCTAAAAACAAAAGACAATAGCAGGAAGAACTGGTGCTATCTACAACCAACCAAAAAATAGTAAGGGTAGGTTTAAATGGAAACTGTAGAATAAAAGCCCTTGGATGGTGGTGGATGGTGATGGAAGGAATAAGAGCTCTTTCTCCTCCAGCCCAGCACACGTGTCTGCAACCCCCTCCAGCTGTCGGGTCTGAGTTTTCAGGGTAGCGGCAAGGAAATCCACAGACAGGTTTCAAGAGATATCAGCTTTATTCATGCCCTAGCCACCACATGTGTGGCCTACAATCTTAAACCTATCTAAGCATGTTCTCCTCAGCTTGTCCTGCTTCTTCCTCCATCTCTCTTGCTAAATCCCCTCAATCCCCTCAGGTCAAACCTTTTGTTACCTACCAAAGATCCCTCTTAGAAATGGGCAGTCTTATTAACAGGTAAGATTATAGGAAGAATGAGGGATGGACCCGACAGCTGGAGGGGGTTGCAGACACCAGTCCTATGCTGGAGGAGAAAGACCTCTCAATCCTCCATCACCATCCACCACCATCCAGCCCATCCAAGGGCTTTTTATTCTACAGAAACTATGTTAGAATTCGTACTGTTGAGCCAGGGACTTGATTCAGTGGTAAAATACTAGCTTTGCATATATGGATCCCTGAATTTGATCCACAGAATTCCAAAACAAAGCAAAAAGACACCACTCAAATGATACAAAATAAATTGCATCCTAGGTCTGATGTTTTTTTAATTTAATAGCAGCCCAAGAATTTAACCCAGTAAGACTTGATCTGTTAATGCAAACCTAGTGGTTCAGTTCTTGGACCCAGTGATACGGGGGCCTACCAGAAGTGTTGACAAGACCAGGATTAAGTTAGAACTCCAGGCCTCATACATGCCAGGCAAACGTGCCTCCCTTTTAAGCCATACCCCTGGCAACCTTTCGTTAATTTTTTCTTTTAAATGCAGTTGACTAGAACTATCATATGCATCAATTACTTCTATCATTCTCATTCTATGTACCTTTATTCTCCAGTTATCACCAGTATCTTCTTTAATTCGGCTTAACCAAGATTCATCGAACCAAGATACATCACTAAAACAGAAATGAAAATGTTAAACAATGTTATTACATATAAACACTAACTTAAAAATCAGAAATGAAACTACTTGTTTTGTAACTTAGTAACAGTGCATTAAAATAATATTAAATATTTGGGGCTGGAACAATAGCATAGCGGTAAGATGTTTGCATTGCATGTGGCCAACACAGAACAAACACTGGTTTGAATCCCCACATCTCATATGGTCCCAAGTCTGCCAGAAGTGACTTCTGAACACAGAACCAGGAGTAACTCCTGAGCACCGCCAAGTGTGACCTAAAAACCAAGATTATGATGATGATGATGATGATGATGATGATGATGATGATAGTAATAATAAAACATTTAAAATAACCCACTGAATTTTTTTGTAATTCCTAAGAATTTCTTTTGGAGTTTGTCATAATAAAATACTCAGGTTATTTATATCTTCAACTTAACACTTACTAAGCTTCTCCTTTTTGGCAGCAAAAAGACATAAAAATCCAAACCCTAAAGGGCAGAAGTAAGATTTCTTTGTTTATATGTCTTCTATGTATCAGGCACTGTGCTTTATTTACATTTTCCTCTATTCCTTCACTTACATATCATAAAAATGTGGGCAAGAATCGATTATCCTTTCCTCTTCAGGGAATTGACCAGGAAAAAGGTTATGCAATTGACCCACGTAACACTGATTACAAAGCAAAGTTCAAAATAAATCTACTTGAAATTAGAGATGATGTTTGTCCAGAGAAATCCATAGAAAAAGTTTAGTTTCAGTCTTACAAAGTGAAGTTTTAAGTTGACCCTGAAGACCAAGACAAAATATTTTCATATATTTAGTATGATCTTGAAAACACTTGAATAAAGGAAAAATAAGTTTCAACTTTAAGATTTAGAGTGAGGGTGCCAGAGAGATAGCATGGAGGTAAGGTGTTTGCCTTCCAATGCTTAAGGACAGTGGTTTGAATCCCGGTATCCCATATGGTCCCCCGTGCCTGCCAGGGGCAATTTCTGAGCATAGAGCCAGGAGTAACCCCTGAGCGTGCCGGGTGTAAACCCCCCAAAAAAAAGAAATAGGAAGCTTGCCACTGAGGAATTAATTGAATCTGTACATAAAGAAAAAAATGTATACATGTACAGTTTATTGTACATAATGTAAGTACATTATGTTTATTATAAACAGTGCATGTACTGAATTGTTGAAGATTATGAATCACATTAAATTACCTTGGTTATTACTAAAGATGTGAAGGGAAATCTTGCAGTTAAAGACAATAGCAACATTTAAAGAATCATCTTTTCATTATTTATCTGAGGGCAGGTATCAGTGGTCCTCAAATTATGGCCCGCGGGCCACATATTGTATTTGTTCCCATTTTGTTTCTTCACATCAAAATAAGATGTATGCAGTATGCATAGGAATTTGTTCATAATTTTTGTTTTTACTATAGCCTGGCCCTCCAATGGTCTGAGGGATAGTGAACTGGGCCCCTGTTTAAAAAGTTTGAGGACCCCTGATCTAGATAATGTGATGTTGAAAACAATTGTCCTTTACTGCATTACATTGATGTGAAGACTTGTGGCATTATTGCTTGAGTTCCACAGTTCTTTAGTATTTTGCCTGAAATATAAAGTATATATCTTTTTAAAAAATATGTGTGGAAAAAATAGTAATTTAAAAAGTTCATATGATACTTGCTAACTACAACTCTATCTGGGGCTACCCTAACAGTGTAAGCCATAGATGGTAGGTTCCCACAAATTCTGTTGCTTGAAACAAATTTTTTTTTCTTTTGAAAGAGACTAGGAATTCTCTAGGAAAGTATTTACTGGGGTACCCACTTCCTCTGATACTGCTAGGTCAAGACTTTCTGGCTTCTTCTATCTCCTGGAAACTCTATTTTTGTTGTTGTTGTTGTTTATTTTGGGGTCACACCCTGGAGGCGCTCAGGGGTTACTCCTGGCTGTGTGCTCAGAAATCAATCCTAGCAGGCTCATGGAACCATATGAGATGCCAGGGTTTGAACCTAGACTTGTTCTGGATTGACCACATGCTAGGCAAACACCTTATCGCTGTACTATGCTATCACTCCGGCCCCAATGAGGCATAACTCTTAAGGCCTGCCTCTGTCTCTGCATGGCCATCTTCCTCTCCCTATTTCTGTCTCTCCTCTCTTCACTCTGACACCAGTGATGTTGGATCACAGCTCATCTCACTATACAATTATCTCATCTTTAATTGATTACATTGGCAAAGATCAACTTTCTTAGCAAGGGAACAGTCACAGGTACTAGAGGTTAGGACATAAATATCTGGTTTTGGGTGAGGGTGGTTAGGAATGCAGTTCAAAGCATAGCAACTATAAGTATTGTGTACCACCACTTAGGACAGAAGGCACAGCTCTGTCTCTTTAAGCACAGATAACTTCTGTACTAGTCTCTGATGACTTTGAGTAGATATTTCTGACAGGGGAAGAATGAGACACAGAATACATATAGGGATCTGCAGACCTTTAGTTTCATGCAATCATTTGCTCATTCATTATGTGAATGTTTAAAATGTTTGATCAGCAGAAATAGTGTTTGAAGGCTTATTATAATATGTATGATATTCAACTTTTACTTTTCTGAGATTTTTTTTTTTTTTGGTTTTTGGGTCACACCCAGCAGTGCTCAGGAGTTACTCCTGGCTCCATGCTCAGAAATTGCTCCTGGTAGGCACGGGGGACCATATGGGGCACCGGGATTCGAACCGATGACCTTCTGCATGAAAGGCAAATGCCTTACCTCCATGCTATCTCCCGGGCCCCTTCTGAGATATTTTTATACTTAATTTTTAAATAAGGAACTAAGAGTTTAGAGACATGTAGTGAATTTTGTAAAATTAAAAAATAGCAATACAAGAAATTGTTACAGTTTAGCTCAACTCTAAAATTATTGCTTTCAGCATTATAATCATTGACATCTAATGTCCTGAAACCTATATAATCGATTTTTACTTTGGGGTTCTTAAATTTAACACCAGTACAGGTCACAGTTTGATTATTCAGTGTCAATTATTTCATTAAAGCAATATAATTATGTTTTTTAGAGCAGTCTGTGGATATCAATTATTGCTTTATTGCTAAACTCTTGAATAAGGATACCAAGATAGATTTAAAAATCACGTGACAATTCTTACTTTGATACAAAATATCTGTTTTATATTTTGTTTTCTTTGTTGTATGCCCATTTTATCTTGATTTCTCTTTAATTTCACTGAATCTCTGGAAATATAATAGAAGGGTATATTTATTGTAGCAAGAGTTTCTTAGGTAAGGTGTGCAGATGTGGCAATGAGAAAAAGTAAAATAATATGTCCAAACATTCAGAGGTTAGATATTAAGTTTAATAACAATAAAAATCAGCTGCCATCTTAATTAACATGTATTTTTCAGAAAGCAGATATAATTTTGTGAGACTTTAGAAAATATTTCTTATTTAGGGAATTATAAATTTTAATTTCAGTGTCCTTTCAACATTCTAAAGTTGAAGCCCTGACCTTAGAAAAGAAAAGGGGGGGCCCGGGAGATAGCATGGAGGTAAGGTGTTTGCCTTTCATACAAAAGGTCATCAATTCGAATCCTGGTGCCCCATATGGTCCCCGTGCCTGCCAGGAACAATTTCTGAGCATGGAGCCAGGAGTAACCCCTGAGCACTGCCAGGTGTGACCCAAAAACCAAAAAAGAAAAAGAAAAAGAAAAGAAAAGGGGTGTCACTGAGTAATTGGTTAGGTATAATGAATTTGGAAGAGGTGTCTCTGATCTAATAGGATTTGGTCCTGATAGAAGAGAAAGCAGAAAACTTGCTTTATCTCTGTTCTCAGTTATACTAAGAGGAAGTAATGTGGACCCACAAATAGCAGATTCCTTTAAATCAAGAGAGGAGTCTTCAGAATGTCGTTTTCCTTCAATACTTTGATCTGGGACTTCCCAGCCTCCAGAACAGTGAGAATGTTTCTTGCTGTCATTTCTTATATGTCACAGTCTGTGGCATTTTATCATAGCAACCAGAGTTGACTAGCATGCAGAGATATAGGTGATTTGAGATAGAAAGACAGGCAAGGAGAAATCCATGACACAGGAAGCAAAAGCTAAAAGGAATAATTTCTAGGTGCATTTTTTATAAGTGGTCATAACATAGTATAGAATCATACAATTTATATACATTCAGCTACCATAATTATACTGTGAATTATAAGTGAAGATCTAGCTTCAGAATCTTCAGGTTAGATAAATAAGATCTTGGGAAAAGCTGTTGTTGCAGTGACAGTTTAGTCTGCTGGCAGATTCACTCTTTACCAGGGGAGGTCAGTAGTTTCCTTAATGCTTTTAGCTGAATGATGTCTACCACATTATAAAGGGTAGTTGGCTTCATTCAGAGTATTGATTTAAATGTTAACCTTATTAAAAAAAAAAAAACCTTTTCGGGGGCCTGGAGAGATAGCACAGCGGTGTTTGCCTTGCAAGCAGCCGATCCCAGAACCTAAGGTGGTTGGTTCGAATCCCGGTGTCCCATATGGTCCCCCGTGCCTGCCAGGAGCGATTTCTGAGCAGATAGACAGGAGTAACCCCTGAGCACCGCCGGGTGTGGCCCAAAAAGCAAAAAAAAGAAAACTTTTCAATAACACTCAAACATTTTTGTCTAAATAAATGAGTGCTCTGATTAATCAAGTTGGCATATATAATTAGCCATCTCCCCTAGAATACATCTTTTATTTAACCCTATGTCAAAACCTGATGTTGTTTGACAGTTTTTACTCATTAGCTAAATTAATTCATTTTGTTACAGGTAAAAGTATGGTTAGAGATGTATTATTTATACTTGCAGCCAAATTATTTTGGCAATTGTAAACTTAGCAGCTGGGAAAAATTAACACTAAAATGTTAATTAACATTAACATTTGCTCAAAAGAAAAGGAAAATTCCTGGGGCCAGAGAGATAGCACAGCAATAAGGCATTTATTTACCTTGCATGCCGCTGATCCGGGACTGACCTGGTTTGATTCCTGGCATCTCATATGCCATATCTTCAATGTACCTTATGGATTTATATCTGACATTGAGGTTTTTGATTCATTTTATGTGCATGGCCTTAGAAAGAGGTCATTTATTTTATATATGGTCAATCAGTTTTCCCAGCACCACTTATTGAAGAGGCTTTCTGTGTTCCACTTCTTATAAGTTGTTCCTTTATCAGAGATTGAGGTTGACTGCCTATATACCTGAGGGTTCGTCTCAGGATTTCCAGTTTTATTCCATTGTAAGCTTGTCTTGTAGGTACAAGACTTAGAGAGGCTTTTAGTTTTTCCCATTATGGACCAGTATCCTGCTCCATTTCTTTTGCCTTTGGGTTTTAGTTATTCCCCTACAGAAGCTAATCACGTTCAGCACACACCCTGTTTTAACACCCAGAGCACATACCCTGCTTTCCTTAGTCTCTTTACCCTATCTACGCTAAACACAGAAGCACATACCCTGATTTAATCCCCTCTAACATCCTACCTGATTGGCTGACACAGAGTTCACATCCTAGTTTCCCCTAACATAAATATCCATTTCCCACCTACAATAAATGGAGTCACTCTCCCAAAGTGGCTGGCAGATGCTTCTTTCTTTGTGAGTGCTTTACTCACCCGGGGATCCAATCTCACCAGTGATTTCTATGATCTGACTTCACCAAGTGTCATTTGCACTTTACTATATGTTTCTTTATATCCTGCTTATGAGTGAGACCATTCTATGTCTGTCCCTCTCCCTCGAACTCATTTCCCTCAGCTTGATACACTCCTGATCTATCCATGTATTAGCAAATTGTATGACTTCCTTTTCTTATAGCTAAGTAATATTCCATTGTGTATAAGTATAATAGTTTCTTTATCCAATCTGTGGGCACATGGGTTGTTTCCAGATTTTTACTATTGTCAATAGTGCAGATGT
>PVKC010018120.1:0-19818 GCA_004027635.1 Crocidura indochinensis
GTTTTTTTTTTTGGTGACACTCAGGGGTTACTCCTGGCTATGTGCTTAGAAATCGCTCCTGGCTTGGGGGACCATATGGGACACTGAAGAATCGAACTGTGGTTCATCCTAGGCTAGAGTAGGCAAGGCAGACACCTTACCGATTGTGCCACTGCTCCGACCCTTCTTTCTTTCTTCTTTTTCTTCCTTCATTTCTTTCTTTTTCTTTCTCTCATTCTTTCTTTCTTTCTCTCTCTCTTTCTTTCTTTCATTCATTCACTTTCACATTGAATAGACACAGAAATTGTTTCCACAAATCTACTTTACCTTCTTCGATTATGGGAAAAGAGGGCAATGGAAAGGAATCCCAAGAACATGGGTCAGAACCAGAGTCCTGTGAGCAGCAAATTTGGCTTGCCCCTTATTCCAACACCAGAGAATCCTGAATAGACATTGTATGCTTTACAGAGGGGTGCAGGTATCAGTGAATGGGACCCACATCCTATCTTTCTTCCCACTTCTCTTACACATGCCAGTTTCAACTGTTCCTGCCTCCCTCTCTATGGGACATTAGTATATGACAGAGACTTGCACAGAAACTGAGAAACAGCAGCTGTGTAAGAGACTTAAAACATCACTGGGCAAATCTTGGACTGTCAGAGAAAGACCCAGAACTGATTGTCATTGGATGAGCTTTACTGTGTGCACAGACCCAGTTAACTGAGAATTTTCCTAGAATCCTCAGGATACTCAGTAGGAGTCAGCCCTGAGCTCACAAACAAAACAAAGGGAAAAACACAGAGTGGGGCTGAGACAATGCCAAGCAGATGAACAAGGTGTGCAGGGGATACAAAAAAAAAAAGAGATAGAGATACGGTGACAGAGAAATGTGGTAAGAATGAGAGGCACAGAGTTCCAAAGACAGGGATAGAGACACAGGGATAGAGGAAGAGAAGGAAATTTTTTTTCATAGAGGTAGGCATGGTGGGATAGAGGGGAAGAAGAAAAACTGGGGACTTTGATGACAGGAAATGTGCCCTGGTGATGGGTGTTGGACATAGTATGACTGAAACTCAATCATAAACAACTTTGGAACCATATATCTCATTGTGATTCAATTAAAAAATAGTAATTTAAAAAAACACTAAAGAAGATTAAATAAAAAGAAGATAGGCACTTACTTTGCAAGAAGTCAACATGGATTTAAAACCCAATACCCCATATTTTCCCCTGAGCCTACCAGGTGATTTCTGAGTGCGAAGCCAGGATTGAGCCTTCAGAACAGTCAGGTGTGGCCCCAAAACAATTTTTTAAGAAAGCAACAACGAATCTATTTTAGGATTTAGACTGTTAAGGGTTCTAGAAAGCCTACCACCTCAAGTAAAGACCACGAATCTTCAGAGAATGCAAAAGTAAACAGGTTTATTGATTCCAGCTAGCTGGGATGCTGGCTCGGCCATAAGACTGAAACCGGAAGCCCCGGAATATTTAGGGAAGTGTCTTTTATAGGTTGAAAAAATCTTAGGAGGAGGGTCAATATGGAAAGTAGAGCTTATAGAATGCACCAAATCCCTAGTCTAGGTTCAAACACAATGTCCAATCAGATGGTGAGCTTGTTCTTTTTCAAATAAGGGAGAACCCTAGGAGGAGTGAGCAAAAAGTACATTCTTTTGCCCAAACATGTCAAGTTCCTCTTAGGAGGGGTGTTGGCTAATGGTTACCAGGGCAGCAGGCTGTTGACATCTCACGGTGAAATTCCAGAGCAAGAGGATCAATAAGGTGGGTGTGGATAAAGGCTTAACAGGCATCTATATCTGATCACCTAGCTGAACTATAAGAATATAATATCTATTTTCATATATTATCCCTTAATAAGACTCATTCTGACCATAGGCTTCTGAGAGGACATTGGCATGGTCAGCACCCAACAGAGCAGAGCTTCCTGTTTCTAGTTCATTTATCACCCCCAAATGTCTGGAGACCCTTGAAGCCCTTCATGTCTGTCACTGCTGGTACCATGCATGACTCTCCTGCTCATCTTGGGAAACCTGGATTCTCCCCCTTCAAAGCTTCTAGATCCCCTTGTGTGCTCTGGAGAACAAAGCAGGCTTAGTATCAGAGAAGAAATGGTGACAATGTCAGGGACATAATTACTGAAACCATGTGAAAAACAAACAAACAAACCAAACAAATGACAATTCACAGGAGGGCCCCAGTCACTCAGTCACTGAGCAGCTTTCTCGGACTGTTTGAATAGCTTCCCCCAGGCCAGTGTGCTAGTGAGGAAAGGGTTCCACATGCTTGTACCTCATCCTCAGGCAGGGAGCTGGTGCAGAGTGAGAATAGTCCCAGACCAAAGCTCAAGGTCTCCCCTCTGCCCTTGACCCTGCCAGGAGAAAACAGCCTAGGGACACAGATGTCTTTTGTTCCTACTTACTTTTCAAAATTTCTATCACAGATCTTGGCCCAGTGTTTCTTTGAGATCAGGCTACCCAAATGGATTAAGTGTGAAACTGTGGCTTTCTAGGGCTCTTTCAATGCTCTGCATATAGACCTTGCTGGATCAAAGCTCTCAAGAAAAGAGAGAGAGAGAGAGAGAGAGAGAGAGAGAGAGAGAGAGAGAGAGAGAGAGAGAGAGAGAGAGAGAGAGAAGGGGCCAAGGGCTTTCTGTGTCACTGAACATTTTGTTTTGGGAGCCCCAAAGTGTAAGATGCTCCAGGGAAAGGCCAGTGAGTGAGGCTGAGCCACTGTCACAGGACACTCTCTCCAAATCCCCCCTCCCTTAACCCTCTCATTTCTATTATCTTGAAAACCATATGCAGCTGATAAATCCCTGCCCTGCATTGTAAATTCTGATACATGCACAAGTCTCTGTATTCCAATTGTGGGAGGAGGGCAACAGTTCTCCTGCCTTCCTCACCCACCCCATCTCCACATTACCAGAGGGTAATTGATTGGATATACTGGCACAAAGACAACCAAACAGCAATTTGATGTGCAGAGAGACACAAGGCAAGGAAACATCTGTGGAGAAGGCCCCCAATTTGACCTATATTAATCCATATAGACACCCCAGCTTCAAAGTGATCTGTTTGCTCTGGAGAATATAGATAAAAGAAGGCTTTTTCTGCAAAGAAATATGGGGGACCAAGAGAAGAACACCTTCATAATAAGTTAGAGAGGTGCCTCCTTCCTTCAGTGCTGGAGCAGTGGGTCTTTCTGGGTGCTCACACCTAGTCCAGCCATGGTCAATTCTCAGGGCTTACCTCCTGATAAGGTGGTGAATGGGAGCATTCTGGGTAGATGCAGGTATCTTCTCCTTGTACCCTCCAATCGGTTCCACTGAGACATGCAGGAATCCCATTCAGTATCTTGAACCACTTGCACAGAGATGTGCTTGTTGGTAACATGCTCTCTCTTGCACACAGACCTGAAGCCAGGGAAAACAAGAGAGGAGTTGAGCATTTTGGTGCACCCCTCTCTGTCATCTGCCTTAGGCTCATGATCCAGGCCTCTAACAAGGCCCCATGAAGAACCCCCGGGGTTAGACTTTCTTTAAGGACTGATGAGCATCTGAAAGGCATGTGAAAGGAGATTCCAACATGCCTAATGGTGCTGCTTCTGAGTGGGTAAGGCATGAGGGCTCGGAAAAAAAAAAAACTTGATCATGAAGATGTGGTACATATATACAAAGGAATACTACATAGCTATACAGAATCATGCAATCATGCATACAATTCGCTGCAACGTGGATGGAGCTGGAAGATATTATGTTAAATTAAGCAAGCCAAAAGAAGGATAAATCCAGAATGATATATCTTATATGTGGTATTTAAAATAACTGCATTAAGAAATCCAATGGTTTAAATGGAAGTTGTCAAGGACACACTAGATCCCAGAATATAGTGAGGAGAAGAAAAGAAATTGAGTGGAGGAGGAGAAACACAAAATTGAAAGGATGGGGGACTAGGGCCAAGGAGTCTCCGGTGTATTGACAGTATTAAGAAAGGACAGCACTAAATATCCCAGCCAGATTCAACAGTTGAAATTATGAGACCCAAATTTTAACAAATAAAATTAAAAATAGGTCTGTTTACTGGCAGGCTCAGATGGGGGAAGACTATGGGGATAGACTATGGGAGCATTGATTGGTTGAGGGAAGTTGACACTGGCGGTGAGACTAGTCCTGAAAAATTTTATGTCTAAACCCAATTACAATTAACTTGATAAATGAAACTGGCTTAAATATAAAAATTCTAAATGACGAATCAGGTCAAAAGCACTCACCTCCTGGGCACCTTGCCCAGGACATCTCCCTAGGTCTTGAATCTGCAGTGTTGGTGGGGGAAAGTCATTTCACGTCTTCCTCCCCAACTAGGATTCTGCCAGTGACTAGAGCCCTAACTTTTTTTCCCTTTGGTTTGTGGGCCACACCCAACAGTGCTCGGGGGTTATGGGGTCATGCCTGGCTCTGCAGTCAGAAATCACTCCTGGCAGGCTTGGGGGACCATATGTGATACCAGTATTAAACTTGGGTTGGTCACATACAAGGCAAACATCTTCACGCTGTACTATGGCTCCGGCCCCAAGCCCTAACTTTTAACTCCACATGTGCTAGTAATCCTGGCTCCTTGCTCTTTGGCCAAAAAAAGAAAATCAAAACACAACCTTCCCTTCTACAGCGATACTCCATCCCAATCCAAAAATCATTTCACATGGAAATGAAAAAAGGCTCAATCTTAGATGACCTTGACAAGAATGGGAGTGACTGATCCTGAGGAAAGATGCTCTTGATCTTTGCAGCTAATATTGTTGTTATCCCAATAGTTTTGCATCTCACCATCTTGCTGGTTCCCTCCCTTTTGTCCTTGTTCCTGCCCTACCACGTGTGCTTGAGTTCATAGCTATAAAATATACCATGAAAGAGAGAGAGAGAGAGAGAGAGAGAAAATATGAGTTAAAAATAAGAAAAATATCTGCCCAGAGGCAGGCAGTAGAGAAGGGCAGGGTAGAGTAGGACAGGAGAAAAACTGGGGACATTGGTGGTAGAAAATTGGTGCCTAGTGAAGGAAGGCTGCTGGACAATGTAGGACTGAAACTCAATCATGAACACTTTGTATCTGTGAGAAAAAATTAACTGTATTATGAACAATCTTGTAACCATGGTGTTTTAAATAAAGTAATTAATTAAAAAACTGTATAAGAACTAATGAAATAGCAGAATGGTCAGCTTGCAACAAGAATTTATTAAACCTTCTGCCAATGTGTAAATGACCTCACTGGAGATAAAATAATTTTCAGAAATTTTCTTTTCACTAAACTTCTCTCCTTTTTAAAAATTTCCTCTCTTCTCTTCCTTTTGCTTTTTAATTTTTTCTATTTTCTATTTTAATAACTTTTATCTTATTTAAATGGAAACAAATGTACTATGCATGGTCAACTATGTGATGTATGTTCTTTAAATAAAATAAATAAAAATTTTAAAAATTGTTTAAAAAAATATACCATGTTCCTTCAAACCTCGTCCTTGCACTGGCATTGGTCAGTTGCAAAAACCGCTGGAATGGGGGAAGGGCAGTTTTAAGGTTTTATGAGATCAGATAGGGGAGATTTGGGCTGTAGTTTGAGGACCATGCCCAGATGTACTCAGAGCTTACTCATGGCTTTGCACTCATTAATCAGAATTCTCCTGGTGGGGCTCTGAAGACCATACACAGAGCTAAGGATTGAATTTACATCTTTTGCATGCAAGGCAAGTGCCTTATTTGCTGTACTTTTTCATTGGCCTAGGAGGTGACTATTTTAATATTATGCTAAACCTTGTCAAAGACACTTGGGGCTTGCAGGTTTCTGCTTCTGGTCACATCACCCAATCTTGCCTGGCTGTTTCCTAAAGGCCCAAGAACTCTCTCTCTCTCTCTGAACATTCTAAGAACCTGAATTGGCCTGGAATGAGACTTATTGCTAAGTCTCAGCTGAATGAGGTGGAGCAAGGTCAGGATTGGGCTCAGATGCTAGCTGTTAAATTGGGGGACTTGAGACCTGGAGAATCCACTTTCTCTCCCTCTCCACACTCACCCCAAGGCTCACTCTATTCACTTGTATGATGCAGTTAAGTCTTATATTTCTTACATTGACCCTTGACTATATCCTGAAAGCTCTAGCTCTGAGTCTGGCCAACAGACAGCCTTCACCATGCAGAGGGTCACATAGACTCTTGTTCCCCCTTCAATCACTTTCCAGAAGGCATCTCTGCTATGGCCTTCACTTTCCTATCAGAGAGTCTATTTCTGAGCTAAGGGCTGGACAAATATCTGGTCAGTGCTGGCTAGTGACTCACCCCAATAAAACTTTTGTTTGATTCTTTCCATGGTGTTTTCTTCCTCTATTTTGTCATTAAGGCAAAGGTGCTTAAGACTTATAAGTTGAACATGTTTACATTCTGATTTCAGAAAGCAGAAAAGGTAGGTGCTTGATATCACGGGACTCCTACACAATAAGATTAAACATTGTTTGGGGGGGGGATCAGCTGCCTGTGTTTTATTTTCTTTTCCCTTTGTTTTGTTTTTCAATTCTTTTTTTTTAAATCAACACTTTATTTTGTGGGCCTTCTCCCAAGCCTGTTCTTGCTGTTTGCCTCTATGTTTCTGTCCTCTCCTCCTTCCTTAATTCCCTTTCTTTCTGATTTTCTGGACCACCGCCAGTTATTATTAGAAGCTGAATGCCTTGGCTGGGAGCCAAGATGCCGAGAGTTAAGCATGAAGCCAAAATGGATGGTTTCTCTCCTGCCTCTTCTCACACACTGTCCTACCCTCCACCCCTTGTAGCTTCAGGGAGGGAAATCATGGTGCCCAAGAATTTCTATGGTCTCAGGTTTTTTTTCTAATACTCTCTAAAGGTTGAGGATAGAATCGGGTGGCAATTTCAGTGGTGAAGGTAAGAGGGTTGCCAAGGAAAACAAGACGGATGTGCAGGGTGCTTTTAATTTTTCCTAGTCTTTAGCTAATGTCTATCTGAGGTTGGGGGTTCATTCACAGTGAGGTGACCACCAGCCTTAGACTGTGACTGGAGTGTCCACATGCTCAAAGAACATCATCTATTGGGGGAAGATGCCAAAGAGGTATCCTGCCCTTTACACCCATGCCAAGATTTCAGCCCTTAGGGCCAAATAGAAGCACGGGGGATAGAAACCCTAAAGAAGGGAGTTTGCTGCAGCTGCTAGAACTGTTTGGCACAAACTTGGGGCTTAAAGTAGTACATCAGGGGCCAGAGAGATGGTGCAGGGGGTAAGGCACTTTCCTGGCATGCAGTTGACTCTGGGTTCAGTATTGCAATCTTCAGTATTGCATAAGGTTTTGCCAAGTACTGTCAGGAATGAACCCTGAGATCAGAGCCAGAAAGAGTTTCTAAACAGCTCTAGGTGGGACCCAAGTGCCTACTGTTCCCCCAAAACTATATACATCACACATTTGTTATTTGTGGTCTAGGGGGGCAGGAGTCTAAACATCAGGAGGTTAATACTAACTTTTTGTGGAAATTATGGCATGGTCTTAAGCTGGAATAGTGCCAACTTCTGAGGGGAGTCAGAGCCTTTGACTGATTCCTTTCAGCCATTAACTTTTGTTTGTTTGTTTGTTTTTTGGTCACACCGGGCAGCGCTCAGGGGTTACTCCTGGCTCTATGCTCAGAAATCACTCCTGGCAGACTCGGGGGACCATATGGGATGCCGGAATTCAAACCACCATCCTTCTGCATGCAAGAAAAACACCTTATCTCCATGCTATCTCTCCAGACTTCAGCCATGGATTTTCTATGACCTGCTCTAGGTCTCTGCTCCCAGGGCTCTATCATCTTCACTTTCATATGTTTCTGCCTTTTTTCTCCCGAGCATCCTTGACAAAGAATTGGACCACATGGACCTGGTTCCCTTTCCAGAGCTCATCAGGTCTGCACAATCTCCTTTGTCAAGGCAGACACACTATATTATAGATTCCAAGGATTCTCAGGTGGCTTTCCTGGGGAGAGTGTTTTCTGTTGTCAGAATTTTTTGCAATTGGCTTCATGGGTGCCTCCTGTGAAGATCAAAGATATGAGATTCAGGGTCCTCACAGTCCTGGGGAAGCATGCTGTCCTTCTATCTTGGTGAGATGACATTCTCTAGAGATATCCAGGCGTGGCTTGTCAAGACCTGGGTTTTGCTTAAGGTCTATGCATTAGATCTACTCATGGAAGGCAAGATATGACAGGATACCAGCTGAGGGATACCAGCTACACCTCATCTCTCTAGGAAGAACCAGTTGTATGAATCATTGACTGAAGACTGTTTGAATTTTCTTGGCTTTTTTCAAATCTCATTACCCTCAACCCCACCTTCCATTATGGACTTTAGGATTGGCACTCAGGGACACATAGACACACAAAAATTTCCAGAATGTTTCAGGTCAAAAAGCTAATGCCTAGGAATGAATCCTAAGTGACTCCTGCACATTGTGAGCCTGACCCTTCCTAATAAAGGTACTGAGGGACTGGGAAATAAAATCCTTGAAAGGGAGCCCTCAAACTCCAGTCCATGTTCTCACTTCCTTCACTTTGTGCTAACACTTTTCAAAGTGATGGGTTCCAGAAACACATCTACTTTTAGTAGATGATTTAGGAAAATTTTCAAATGCCATTGGATGCAAAGTATACCCACATTTCCAGATTTCCTGCAATGTAAAACTAACATAGCCCAATTCCATTCCAAGTAAACACAGAAAACCTTAAGTATCTTAGGTTTTTAAGACTCACTTATTTAAAAAAGTGAGCCATGGGCCAGAGTAATAGCATAGTGGTAGGGCGTTTGCCTTGCATGCAGTCAATCTAGGATGAACGATGGATCAAATTCCAGCATTCCATGTGGTCCCAGGAGCGATTTCTGAGCACAGAGCCTGGAGTAATTCCTGAGGGCTGCCAGGTATGACACAAAAACAAACAAAAAATTGAGTCAATTAATATATTAGCAATTCAAAATAGAAACATCAAATCATAGGGTTTTTTTTAAAAGGCATGTTAAATCTCATGCACATAGGAGATCTCTGAGGCTGAAAAACAGAGAGTGCATCAAAGTGTGTTTGTCTCCCATATAAACTCTTTATTATGCCGTTGCAATAACCTTTGCTCGATACCAATATTAAAACTTCATGGTTTCAACATGTTTTAGTACAACTGAATAAATAAAAGAATGTTATTTAGAATATTCCCCAGAGGGAAGGCTTAATATCTCTTCATTATTAGGAGTGTGTGACTTAAATTATATTTTCAGGTCTCCCAATGAACAAGGCTGCTGGGCTCTCTGACATTCACAAGCTTTGCATTAGGACACGAGAACTCCAACCGACACACTAACAGAAAATCAAGATCTTTTCTTTTTGTCTGTAAACTTGCCTTGGTGCTCAGGGACATTTCAGGAATCATGGAAAATAGTTTCCCAATAGTTGCTGGGTAATTCTGTAGTAAGTGTTTTTCCAGTGAGCCAAGGGGCTACTGAAAATTTCCTTGAAGAGAACAAAGAGAGGGAACAAAAGTGCCTTGTTTAGCTATAAGGTGAAAGGAAACATCAAGATAGGATAAAGGAGAGGAGAATAAATGCCGGATAGGAAAATGGAGTCATGGTGTCTACTGGGAATGAGAGTGATATTGGGCATGGAGGTGCTTGGTAAGACCCTGGTGCTTTCTGTCTGCCTTCCCTGCATCACTGATTGCTTTGACAGCCCTAGGTTCCTTGGACCAACATGTCCTTTATAGAATTCTGTGTCCTTACTGGGCTAAGCCTGTGACTTCCCTCCAATATGGCAGATGGAGTTAGACCAGAAAGTTGTAGAAGTAACATCTATCAAGGCTCCTTGTTAATCCATTCTGGTGGACTCATAGGTGGACTAAAATGTATGGCATATTCTAAAAGTCATCCCTATCCATTTTATGCACATAGTTCATGTTTCTAAGAGGTTTGGAAGGTTTTTATTTTTTATAAAGCCTGAGCATAGGGTGTTTCAGGGACCCCCCAAAAGACATTTTCATTAGGGTACACTCAACTGACTATATGGTTGTTAATTAAGCTTACTGTTTTCTCATTTTTAAAGGTACAACTGGCAACTAATATGAAAGCCTTATCACTCGCCAATTGCTTGTGACTAAACTGATATCATTCCATTTAATCAATGATAAAGGCATGCACCTTATCCCTCCTGCCAGACACCATCAACACTTCAGATACTTGGATCCTTAAGCCATGAGATAGAGCCCAACTTATGTAAGGAGGCTCAAGAGAAAACATTTAAGGCTCCTGTTGGATTTGATCCTGCTCTTCACCTACCCCAAAGCTTCTGCTAGTCTTTATAATCTTTGGCACATCCCTAATCTTACATCTATTCACTGACTAATGTAAAGGTCCTTGCTCCCATTCGTGTTACTCCCCCCACCCCAGATTTCTCTGATGCAAGTTTCTTATCTCATTCCATATTTCATCTACCTTTGATCTCTATCTAAATGTTCCTTCACAAGGGAGGAAAATTGGCCAAGAATGCAGAACTTGGAATAAAGACATCAGCATTCTAAATCGAACTTGGCCCCTTTCCTTCTGTAGACCATTTCTTCCTCCGCTCAACCTGGCTTTCTCTTTCACATAAGGGATGAGGTGTGATGCAATTGTAGCCAGGATCTCATTTGACTTGACTTCATCATTTGTATACCTGGAAATGCTCAGGGAAAAAAAGGACCTTATTTAGTTCTCAGCCTTCCTATCCAAATTTTTCAATAATGGAGTCTATTTTGTCACTTATTTGGAGAAAAAAACACAACACATTTTGCTTGGCAATCAAGAAAAGCATTTCAAAGACATCCCTAATTATGTCTTTGCCCTCCTGTTGGGATGGCAACTGTTGGGGGGAAAATAGAATAGATATGGATCATAGCAGAAGAGACACATTTGTTTGTTCCCTCTTGACAACTTAGAGCTATGAAGGCGACCTTTGCAATTTGATTTTTCTCTTCTCAAGCGATAAGAATGATGCTGATGATGATCTACCTCAGAGAAATTTCTGGAAGATGTAAAAGGAGGATGTGCACAAAGAGATTTACCCATCACTGCCCTAGGATACAAGAACAAGTATTGTCTCTAGTCTGTGCTTCTCCCATCATGGAAACCACAGAAAAAAGAATACCACAAATTGGATCAGACTCTTGGCCTAATCTTGCTCCCTCCTTAATGCCTCACTCAGGACTTTCTCTTCCCAATAAAGACCCTATTCCCCAGCATGGAACAATTAGGACCATTCCTTGCTCCTGAATTATGGCAAACTGTTATGCATTGAAAGCCTTTTCCTCCGTCTAGATTAGTCTCTTCATTGTTGCCACCAGGTCAATACGTATATTCCTTTCAGTTACATAGTTTTAAAGGAAGCCATCCAACACTGCCAAAACGAAGAGCACCAGACATAACCATCACCACTACAAAAACCACACTTCCAAATAAACCTGAATTCTCCCAGAAATGTCCTTCTTGAAGGGAACTCACCCTTCTACTTGCAATCCTCATTCCTTGTTTTGCTTTTATATACACTTAGCCTGTATCCCTTTCTAGGACATCTATTATACTGCTAAGCATAGTTAGCATTTCAGAAAAAGGTAGCAGACAGTGTGCATGTTTGGGCAGCTCCAAAATTGCTTTACTAGAAGACTCGAAGATCTAAAGGGTTGGAAGCCATTTGTTTTCCCATAATACATTAGGAGGCTAAATCTAATCTGATATAAATTTATCTGGTAACAAAGCATGACCATCACTGATGTGAGGCCCTTCATGCTTTAAGCTTACAATCTTTTGATGAATCCTTGTTTTTTTTCTGCAGAATTAGAATATGAGATTTTGTAGTGTAGGCCTATGTTCTGCTGGGGGCATTATCAGAACATAGATATATGACTCCCTGAAATTTTAAAAGGAAAAAGAATTCTCAAGCACATCTGGCCCCCAGAGATTTTTGGAAAAGGAATTTGGACTGGAATGTTTTTGAGATGGGTCCATGTTGATTCATAAAGCTCTAGTGATTCATTTTAACAGCTTGATAATATTAGCCTGCATGATACGGCTCAATTTACTCATTCAGTCTCTGGTTGATGGGCATTTTTGATATTTCCAATTTTCTGCAGTTTCAAGCAGTGCAGGGATAGCATTCTGGTACATGAATCTTTGTGCATAAATTGCAACTTACATAAGTAGAAGTTTTAATAAAAGGGTCTGTGCTTTTCTAGTTTTATTAACTATTATCAATTTTTTTTTCATTTTATTGACTATCACCTAGCAGACACGAACTATTAGGGTCCCAAATATTTCTTGGCTTCCCACACTGTCAAATAATTGGGATCTGTAGACTAGGAATTCTGAAATATTTTAAATAGAAATCAAGTGATATGGCGGAGGAGCCGTGGAGCAAGTGGTGGGGCATTTGTCTTGCAAGCTCTAACCTGGGAGGGACCGTGGTTCTTATCCCCCACCCCTTGTGTCCCATATGGTTCCCTAAGCCAGGAGCAATTTCTGTCTGAGTGCATAGCCAGGAGTAACCCCTGAGCATCATTGGGTGTGACCCAAAAAACAAACAAACAAAAAAAAAGGGGGGCGGGGGAGATAGCATGGAGGTAAGGCATTTGCCTTTCATGAAGAAGGATGGTGGTTCAAATCCCGGCATTCCATGTGGTCCTCCGAGCCTGCCAGGAACGATTTCTGAGCGTTGAGCCAAAAGTATCCCCTGGGAGCTACCGATGTGACCCACAAAACAAAAATAAATAAATAAAAGAAATCGGGGTCCGGGAGATAGCATGGAGGTAAGGCGTTTGCCTTTCATGCAAAAGGTCATCGGTTCGAATCCAGGTGCCCCATATGGTCCCCAGTGCCTGCCAGGAGCAATTTCTGAGCATGGAGCCAGGAGTAACCCCTGAGCACTGCCGGGTGTGACCCAAAAACTAAAAAAAAAAAAAAAAAAAAAAAGTGATATGGTTTATGCTCATGAATGCTCAAACATTTGGCTCTGTAATTTTAAAGAATTATTTTCTGTTCCTTTCACTGTCATCTACTCACTCATCATACTGGCAAAGTATTCTAGATCTTTATCATTTTGTTCCACATATCTCACCATCATGTTAGCTTCTAATGTCTCCCACTGACAGGCCGTTATTCAATATCTTATTACCTTTTATTTAAATTTGTAGATATATAATTGGATATACATAACTTCTAAATTGAAAAATATTCTTTATGCATTTTTTGCCTGTATATAATTCTTTTGGATTTTTTTTCATGATATTCAATAGTTACCCATTTTTGCCTAACTATATTTTATTAACCACTCTCCTTCCATCAAAATGCACTAGTGATCTGGCAAGTTAAGTCCATTTCCATTTATTAAGACTACTTATATTTTTGGATCTATTTATCTTTTCTTTTTATGTATCTATTTATATTTTTTCATTTCCCCTTCTGTCTTTCTATTACATTGATTTGGAAATTAATTTTTCTCTCTCAAAAATTTAGAATAACCATTTTATTACCATATTTATATTACCTTTTATGGCTGATTTAATGCTGTCCAGAAGGGAAGCATGCTGCCCTCACTTCTGTAAGGAAAGGACCCTCTTTCTCAATAGTACTGCTGAATATAACGCACCACTTTGTTGCAGGATGTGATTATGTTGTTTCTGTGCACTGTGCTTCTTTCTGATAGGCTTTCAGAAACATTTTGTTACTGGTAAAGTCTTTCTTATTTTCAAGGGGATTTGGATGACTGTTTAGCTGGTTACAGAACTTGTGGTAAACTTTTGTCTGCGATTTAGAACAAGACTTCCTGCTTCCATTTGGAGCTACTGTTTGGACTACTGTTGCTATTCATGCCACATATTGTGTAATAACTGTCTACTTCAACAATTCATTTTATCTGATTTCATTCTGCTTTTTAGCTTATTACTTGCATTCTTACTATTTACCATTCTAATTTTGCTTTTCTAATTTCTATTTGGTTCTTTGTTGAATGTTTGATTCTTTTTCAAAGGATTTTCTTTTCTTTTAATATGTTTTAAGTTAATTTTTTTGGACAACTTCCTAAAATATGGTTCTTACTTAATGTCTTTGATATATCATTTGTTCCTTGACAAAATTACCACTACTTCCTTAAGAAAACATAAATAACGGGTCATATATTTCACTTAGTATTACAAAGAAGCAGCATTCCCAAATAACACACCTAATACTATTGTCAAAATTGTACTAAGGGGTCAGAGCTCTAGTAGAGTGGGTAGAGAGCTTGCCTTGAATGTGACCAACCCAGTTTCAATCTCCTGCATCCCCTACCATCCTTAGAGTCTGCCAAGGACCATTCCTGAATGTAGAACAGGAATAACCCTTGAACATTGCCAAGTGCAACCTAAAAATAACAGCAAAATTATATACATTAGGAATTTAACTTGTAGTTATTTTTACCTTCAATGTTATATTTTAATATAGCCACATTTATTACAGGTGTACATTTAAAATAATATGCTGAAAAATATTTTTGTTCATTATTTATACATTTTTAAATACTTTAAACAATGAAAATATACCACTGGACATGCTTAAATATATGTTCTCTTTACAGTTTCTATTTTTCCTTCATTTTCACTTACTATCACATTAGTAGTACTTGCAAAGTATATTTGCCGATAACAAATTTTCTTAGCTAACTTTTCTACAATTATGTCTCTGTCTTTACTACTGGTTGCAGTTTTTTACTAGATAGTTCTAGGTAGGGTCAGAGAGATAACTCTGTGAATTGACTACACACTTAGTATATAAGAAGCCTAAGTTCATTCTCTAACATTGTATGAACTCCAAGCAGTAATGAATATCCCCCAAGTATTGTTGGATATCTCTAAAACCCCTCACAAAAGGAACTTTAGTTTGATCAATATTTTATTTCATAGTTCCTCAAATCTCTAAGATATTATTCTGCTAATTTACAGATTCCAGGATTGTTGATAGGAGATCTATGGTCATTTTGAACTATGTTCTTATTCACTGTTTTTCTCTGATTTCCTTCAACATACATTTGGTCATGATTTTTTTTCAGAAGACATTAAAGTTTTAGCCAAAGACATAGTTTTATTTTATACTATTTGGGATCTTGTGGCTTTCATGAACATATAACTGTTTTTGTTTGGTTTGGTTCTGGGGCTACACTCAGCAATGCTCTGGGCTTACACCCAGAAATACCTTCTGATAGTGCTCAGAGATCCCTATGGGATTCTGAGGCTCTAACTGAGGGCAGCCACTTGCACAGCAAATGCCTATTCACTCTACTAATGACCCAATAACTGAAATTATGAATGCTTAATTCTTAAACTTATCACAAAAATTAGAAAGATTTTACTCATTGCCTCTTAGCTTTTTTAGGCCTTTAAATTTATCTTTTTCTAGGATTTAAGTTGAATGAAATGAGACACTTAAAACTTTCTTGCCGGAGTGGTGGCGCAGGATATAAGGCGTCTTCCTTGCCTGCGCTAGCCTAGGATGGACCTTGGTTCTATCCCTCGGCATACCACATGGTCCCCCAAGCCAGGGGTTATTTCTGAGCACATAACCAGGAATAACTCCTGAGTGTCACTGGCTGTGGCCCCAAACAAAAAACAAACAAAAGCAGACAAACAAAAATCTTTCCTGTAGATGCCCGAGTCTCTGAACTCATAATTTTTTCTGTTCACAATCTATCTCGTTTCCATATGTATATGCTAAACACGCTATATTCTGCTTTTATACTTATTCTGTTACTGAAATCAATTGGTAAATTCTAAATTTGCTTTTATTCCTAAACTATCCATATTGTTTTCTTTTATTATTTCCATTTTCTGATGGGAAAATTTTACCTTTATTTTTTAGAGAGTTTTCTGGAAGTTGATTCAAAGTCATTCCCTCCCTGCCAATTGTAGAATGCCCTGCTTAAAGTAATAAGCCCAGAAGCTCCTGCATCGTGTGTTTAGTCATTCTAGAGTAATTAATTTCAAATATAAAACCACTTTGCTTAATACCAGCTCTCCTCTGAAGGAACCCCGTGACAGCTGAAAGGGTGAAAGGGCTTCATTCCAGATCTGACTCACAGGTCACCTTGTTCCTCTGCTGGAGGTTATACATACCACCTTGGGCAGGTAAAGGAGGGTCACGTGGATTGTTTATTCCCATCTTATAAAAACTACATGTTGACATTTAGTATTGATTAATCACAAAAGCTACTATCCAAATACCCATTTCTTTCCAAAGCCAAAACTTCTTATCCTCACAGTAGAAAGATAGCTTGGAAAAGTGAACTATGGTTTGATATTCTTGGATTTTACCCTAGCCTCTGCCATTTGAATGACCAATTTTGTGTCCATGAGGAAGACTTTTCTATCCCTTCTATTCAGTTCTTCCAACCTGTAGAAGAAAACCTATATTCATTCGCTGCTTGGCTTGTAACAGATTTCTACTCAGCAGCCCTTCTTAGCCTTGATCTTGATAGTTGAAGGAAATCTCTGGTGTGTCTTCTCTTTCATTATGGAAGTAGTTAGGTACTCCTCTTTTTACCTGATTTCATATAAGTTAGTATGATGGTGGAGGATGGAAATAATGGGCAAGTGGATGAAAACATAGGGTCCGTGCACCAGGCAGGAGATTGACAGCAGAAATCCAGAAGAGAGCTTCCTTATTTAAAAATTTTGATTTTCCTTACTGTTGATGAAGGTTGATATAATGAACTTCATTGTTTTTGTTTTTGGGTCACACCTAGCATTGTTCAGGGGTTACTTCTGGCCCTATGGTCAGAAATCGCTTCTGGCAGGCTCAGGGGACCATATGAGATGCCAGGATTCGAACCACCATCCTTCTGCATGCAAGACAAATGCCCTACCTCAATGCTATTTCTTCAGCCCAGTGGGTAGATACAATGAATAACAGTGAGGCAACCTAACCTTTCAACAGCAGACATTCCTGCTTCTCTAGAGCATGTGTCACAGGGATAGGAAGGAACAGAGCCAGCATTTAATGAATTGTTGTTCCAGCATATATAGCTTTGCTGTAAGAGGTCCATCTTAAAATTTCTACCTCCATATCTTCTTCCTGTGTTACTAGAAACACCACTGAATTCATAAATTCTGTCCCTGATGTAGGAGGAGGATGTATAACATAATCATGGGCCTTCATTGGTCACTCTTCCCAAATGTGAACAATAAGCATTGTGGTGGGGTCTACTCAATTTAGAGAACCAACAGAACTGCTTTCATTGGTGCACAATAAAGATGACTTCTTTAAGGTCTGTCTGCTCTACCTTCTGTTTCTTTCCATCATCAATGCATTTTGTACCAGGTGACTTGTCAGCCCAATCAGTTTCCTAGAGGAAGCTGACTCTCCATTGCATTGTTTAATAGATAATTAGGACTAGAATAATATCCAGGCCTTTCAAACCAGTGCTCTAATCTCCCCTTCCCCAGTTCCAGCTGGGCCTGCTGGTTTGAGTTCTAACCTCAATTCTGAGGCTTGGATTAAGCAACCACTGATGGCTCCACAGACTACATGTTGGTTCTTGTTTTCAAACTTTGATCCCTACCACTTTCTATGGCCTTGGGCTCAGTCTTAATATTGGCTCCCTCAGCCTGGGTCTTCTTGAAGCCAAATAGCAAAAAACCAGCCAGCACCCATTTCTGACCATTGACCCATTTTGTAAGACTGTTTTCTTTCCTCAAGAAAGAAAATTTGCTTAGGTAAAAATCCTTTTCTTGTATGTTTGATAATTCCAATAATCCATGTTTGACAGTGTGTGAAATTATGAGCTGAGCTAAAACAAAAACAAAACTACTAACCCTACTATCGGAGAAAGAGGATGAGTTTCCACACAGGAATCTCAGCTGCCTCTCCTAGGGAGGCCAAGGGCCAAGAATTTCACATGAGCTTAACCCACAACTAATAAATCTTGTTACCCTGTAAGGATACAAGGATACTGCTGGGCAAGATGGGGCCTTGATTTTGCTTGTCTATCCACATAACCTACTCTGTCCATATGACCTACCAAGTCCAAGGGCCAGGACTCCTCCTGAGAATCAAGAACATTCTTGATTCAGGATATTTGAGGGTCTATTTCCTTCCAACATACTTTCAAAACCAAAGTCATTCATCCCACATCTCTTGTTGGTATTGATTTATGCTGGATTCAGGTGTGTTTATGTTTCCTTGAGTGACTCACATCCACTCACCTCACATCCCACACCACTCTTACTTATATAACTTGGGGTTCCTCTTTTTATTATAACTCAATTGAAACATATGTGCATATGTTTATATCTGTCCAAGTATAGTTTGTATCTGTTTATCTCCATATATACATATTTTGATGTTAATTTGGTTTTAGGGACACATGGCTATGTTCAGGACTCATTTATGGCTGGCTCAAGGAACCACATTTAGTGCCAGGGATTGAACCAGGTTGGCCACATACACGCAAGGCAAATATTATCCCCACTATACTATTAATCTGGCCCCCAAATCTTCTGTTTCTAAGACTGTTTCTATGGAAGTTATTTGTTCATTTTATACAAGACATGATTTCAGAACAATGTGGGGAACGAGGTACACACTTAATAACTGGAGAAGTAACCATTCTTTTTTTTTTTCTCAAGGGGGTCACACTCATGGTACTCAGAGGTTACTCCTAGCTATGTGCTTAGAAATCACTTATGGCTAGTTCAGGGAACTATATGTCATTCCAAGGATGAACCTGGGTTGGCAGTGTACAAGGAAAGGAACCACTGTACTACTGCTTCAGCCCCAGAAGTGGCCACTTTTGAGTCAGTAGTGTTCTAACTTGTGACTTAGGAACTCCGACAAAGATGAGGGGATATAGGACTGAAGGGAAAGTTCAATGACTTTTTACACACCCAGTCTAAGTTTGACCACCTGCACCACATATCCATACATGTTTCTCTGAGCCCCTTGGAGGAAGGTATGACCCTTGAGTACAGAAACAGTAGTATTGTTGGGGAAACAAAATCCACAAAACCATGGGTGAACAGGCCTACAGCAGAGGTACTACAAGAATTAAGAAAATAAGACAGACATTGAGGAGAAAAGTATGGGATTAGAGGGCTCACAATCTCACATACTGACAGTCCTGACTGTCCTGCAAGTACAGTATTTATTGGTCAGAACCAATAAACACAGAAAGAAGGGCAAATGTTAATGGCAGTTAGCTATCTATGCTAATCTATCCTGAGGGGTCTTTAGGGCCTAGAACAATAGCAAAGTGGTAGGGCATTTGCTTTGCACATGGCTGACCTGGGGCAAACTCAGGTTTGATTCCCAGCATCCCATTTGGTCCCCAGACTCTGCCAGGAGCAATTTTTGAGAACAGAGCCAAGAATAACCCTTAAGCACTGCCGGGTATGCACCCCCCCCAAAAAAAAAAACAAATAAAACAAAGGGGCTATCACATATCAAAAGGTGTGTATATCAAAGTGACAACTAATGCAAAGTGTCAGGATTGTTTTCTGAGGAGGTGTCAAATAAAAGAGTGAATACAAGATCCAACTAATAGGACATTCCCTAAGGGTACAGGAGTTCCAATGATTAGCAATTAAGAGTCTTTAAATCACCTTTTTCTTCTTTATCCTCAAACAATCATCTCTTGCTAAACTTATTCATTTCTTATATGTCTTCATATCCTGTAGGTATCTGGGTTGACAACATACTGTCCCAGACAGTTCAGAGAACCACTATTAGCTGCAACCATTCAAGTTTCAGAGTCTCGGATCTGGGGTCTT